>CM035423.1:77498249-77620749 GCA_020310875.1 Ceratopteris richardii | reverse complement strand
ATAAGGTATAACATGCCCCTCAGTTGAACAAGCAACTGACCTCAGGTGATAAAAAAATAAACATGGATGGCCAGTCACATGTTTCATCACTGAATAAAGAAAATAGGCATGTGCCATGTAAAAAATACATGCATGGAAATGTTCATGGAGCTGGTACATTAATGTGTTGGGGTATGATATACATGATTTAAGTCAAAAATGTAATCCAAAAGTGATGACAAAAATGAATATTTTGATATGATAAAATAATAATTAATTTTCTAATCATGAATTTATACTTGAATGCATGTGCATATGAATTTTGTAAAAATTTCGGCAGCATAACGGCGTGATTTTGAAAACCGGAAAATTTCCGACAAACAATTTCCATGATACATAAAGAGACCAAAAGGGGATTACACACCCTGACATATGTATTTTTTTTTTCCTCCTCGCTAACCTGCAATAAAATACATACCTGTCCCTGCAATAAGAATTCATGTACCATACAAGACAAACCATGTTTAAACGATGCGTATATTCCATGTACGATGCAAAACATGCATGTCCAAAATGTAAGTGGATGCAAAAAGAAGACAACTATGCATATAAATTGACAAGAAACGTATCTGGATGGTTACAAAGTAATTTGCCGATGTGTGCAGGTGCTGAAGATGATCCACCCCTTTATCATAATAGCAGGACAATATGCCTTTAGGATGAATGGGTAAAGTCCAAATTCTTTTGATCTCAGAAGAGAAGCTCAAAAGATATGTGATAGCTACTCTATAAAGAGATCGGAGATATCTTTCCATAGCAGTAAAACAAAATCTCAAAAATTAAAGGTAATATGCTCCTATAGACTAAATTCAATATGTAAATACATCACAATTATCAAACATGTAAGGTAAACTTTAAAGGTAGAAATGAATCCTTAAACTCTTCTTGAAAAGCCTTCTAGGTGCGTGGACAATCTGCACGACGAGAAAGATCATTCCACCATAACTGCGCTCGTCCTACCAAATAATTAGTGGCGAACTCGATTTTTTGATTTTCTGAATATAACCGATCGGAAAAGAAATCGTTGAATAGGGATAGCCATGATAAGACAAAGCGGCCATCTTTTTGTCCGTCGAATTGAAGCATAGCATAACGTCCTTGTATGGTTTGTTGAAGTGCGTGAAGTTCTTGGTTCATAATCTCTAACTCTTGCTCGAATGAGACTCTAGGTAAAGGTGAATTACTGTGATTCTCCATGGTGCTCTTGGACCCTTGCTCTCAACCTTGGTGTATTGAACCTTCTTGTTTGCAACCTTGGTGTCTCGATCCCGTGTTCTCAACCTTGCTTGGTATCTTGAACACTCAATCAAGTGCCACCCAAGGATTTTGAATGAATTCACACTTCCAAGCTAGCTCATTGGAAAGTTCGTTCCGAGAGCTTTCCAACGGTATATTATACGCCTCAATCCGACCTACGGATTGAAAGTTACACTTAATTCTTTGTTGGGTCCATCCTTGAAATTGCCGCGAGCACCTTGCACAAGTACCAAAGAAAGAGAATTTGAGTACAACTCCAAGGGATGGTGGAGTGGTCAAAGTACTTCCCTTGAAAGTAGGAGGTTGTGGGTTCAAATCCTCCTACCTTAGGGACTCTAAACCTCTCTATTACCACTCAAAAATTAAAATTGTCTCGCGCGTAGCCAACGGTCGCCAAGGGAGCCTTGGGTGCCATTGTTGCCAATGTATTGCCTAAGTTATTGCCTAAGCTCTTTGCCTTAGTCGACGCCTTGGAGTAAGCCGAAGGAGAAGACGTAGGTGAAGACGTAGGTTCTGGTTTTGGATCAGAATTAGAAACAGAAACCGAAACAGTAACAGGAATCGGAATCGGAATTGAAATCGAAATCGAAATCGCGAACGCGGAGACGGAGTCGGAGACGGAGACGGAGACGGAGACAGAGACGGAGTCGGAGTCGCGAACAGAGAACAGAGAACCCTTTGTATTGATGCGTGCAGAGCTCTGATACCACTGTTGCCAGGATCTTACTCACGCGCATACAGAGATTACGGACACAGAAAACACACAGAGAATAGACGCAACAAGAGACGAGACACAACGCAGTATTGGGTGCAATCTCCCCCCATGCACTTTGTTTCGACAGTCCACAGAGTGCATGTATTTATAGGACTTTTGATTACATCAAAAATAGTGGTTACATGAGGGCGGCTTCGAAAAGCAGGCGTGAAACTAAAAGTTGGTAACTTTTACAGAAAGCCATTACTTTGAATAATAGAAACTACGGTTTACAACGACCCTTATTCTAACCATTACTTTTCTAACAATAGAACCTTCTACGCAGGTTTATTTACAAAATAAATAATAATTATTCGGATTATTGATGTCCGCCCTTTCACGCCTTGCACGCTCCTCACGAACCTTCAGCTGCTATATCAAAAACATCAAAAACATATTAATACATTAATAATTTAACATTTTAACAATGCCTTGTTCAATAATATACAACACTATCTATCTATCTATCTATCTATCTATCTATCTATCTATCTATCTATCTATCTATCTATCTATCTATCTATCTATCTGTCTATCTATCTATCTGTCTATCTGTCTATCTGTATATCTATCTATCTGTCTATCTGTCTATCTGTCTATCTGTCTATCTGTCTATCTATCTATCTATCTATCTATCTATCTATCTATCTATCTATCTATCTATCTATCTATCTATCTATCTATCTATCTATCTATCTATCTATCTATCTATCTATCTATCTATTATCTACTATCTGTCTATCTGTCTATCTATCTATCTATCTATCTACCTATATGTATGTATGTATGCATGTATGTATGTATTTATGTATGTATGTATGTATTTATGTATGTATGTATGTATGTATGTATGTATGTATGTATGTATGTATGTATGTATGTATGTATGTATCTAGGTATCAATCTATCTATCTATCTATCTATCTATCTATCTATCTATCTATCTATCTATCTATCTATATCTAATTTGTGTGTCTTTGTGTCAATTTGTATGTCTTTTTGTCTGTCTCTTTGTTTGTCTATCTCTATGTCTATCTTTCTCTTTGTGTATATGTGTGTATGTCTATCTGTCAGTATATTTGACTTCTATCTATCTATCTGTCTATCTATGTATCTATGTATCTATGTATCTATCTATCTATCTATCTATCTATCTATCTATCTATCTATCTATGTATCTATGTATCTATGTATCTATGTATCTATGTATCTATCTATCTATCTATCTATCTATCTATCTATCTATCTATCTATCTATCTATCTATCTATCTATCTATCTATCTATCTATCTATCTATCTATCTATCTATCTATGTATCTGTCTATCTATCTATCTATCTATCTATCTATCTATCTATCTATCTATCTATCTATCTATCTATCTATCTATCTATCTATCTATCTATCTATCTATCTATCTATCTATCTATCTATCTATCTATCTATCTATCTATCTATCTATCTATCTATCTATCTATCTGTTGTTTGTGTGTTTGTCTGTCTAGTGTCTGTCTATCTAGCTGTCCATCTGTCTATCTGTCTGTCTATCTATCTATCTATCTATCTATCTATCTATCTATCTATCTATCTATCTATCTATCTATCTATCTATCTATCTATCTATCTATCTATCTATCTATCTATCTATCTATCTATCTATCTACATGTCTATCTATCTGTCTGTATGTCTATCTATCTATCTACATTAGGGAAAAAAGCCTTGCATTGGCCTTTTAGATTAAGGACTTATTAGTGATGGACCAATTAGAAGAGCATGGTGTCCATAATCTATACCCTATAAAATACTATAATTAAGGGGTGGAGAGGGGACATATTTTCCCTTATTTAATGAGTTGCTTTTATAGAGAGAAGGAATCTTGTAACTAGGTTGGGCCCAAAAATTAAATTTTTTAAAGAAGTTAAAAATATCATCATAACACTTGAGAATGGACTCTCTATTACTTTTTAGTGTCAAAAGGTATCTTTTTGACTCCAAATCCAAAATATGTGCATGTTTACTTTGCTCTTTTTCTTCATTTCTTGCCTTCTTCTGTTATGTGATAAATCACTGGGATATGAGTGTTGTTCCATGGTGGCTTGAAACAACTTTCTTCATATAAGGACTATGTTAGATATTCTCAATAATCCACCCTCAAGTGACCACAAATGATCCATGGTGCTCTAAGTTCTAAGGCCTCCATTATGAGGAGAAGCCATTGTGAGAGCCGGAACATTTGTGGAACCCTAACTTCTAAGTTAGATGAGGTCTATGTGCGACCATTGATGGTTATAGATGATCTTTATAAGCCTAGCCATCAAGTTAGGGAGGGCATAAACTTCCAGGCCATTGAGTTGCCATTCAAGGTGAAAATAAAGGCCCTGTGGTGTTGTGTGGTTTCCCCATAGAAACTTAATGGGGGGAGTGCAGAGGGGGGCTTGCCCCCTTTTGTGGGGTATGGGGGGCCTATCCCCCTAGCCCCTGGGGTCAAGATGGTAGGACTTTTGGTCATGGTGATTGTTGGCAGTATACGGGAAGAAGCAAGTACGAGCATACACGCAGATCTAGCACTAAGGCAACCCTTTATTTTTTTCAAAACCCTTACACTATTTAAAAGTGATTCTCATCACTAAAAACCCCTGTAAATACCATTTTCACCTTTTTGTAGCTCCATTTTGTACAAGCCGAGGAGTCCTCGAGCTTGAGGAGCCTTAGAAGTAGTTGCCTACCAATTTTCGTATTTTCTAGACCTCGTTTGAGCCCTCAAATAAGTCCTTGGAACCTAATTTTTAACTAGGCCGGACACTAGGTCTGGACAAGGCCAAAGCTAGTCAAAAACTATAAATAGAGCTAGAGAGCTCATTTTTGGGAAGCTTCTTGTATTTTTGAGCTGGTATGAGAACTTGGTTGCAATAGAAGTGATTCCATTGTCTTACTCTCTTTGTTCTTGCCGTGTGTGCGCGTGTGTGTGTATGTGTGTGCATGTTAGTGTGCTTCTCACTCACACATTTGTGCCTTCACTTGCTCGAGGTCTTCACACCATCCTCATGTCTTCCCGGATTGACATTAAAGGAGGTGCTACTCATCACTGAGCTACACCAAATTTTGGCGCCGTTGCCGGGGATTCGAGCTTTGAGGATGAGCGTGTGATGGTAAGACGTAGAGAGGACGTGTTGGAATGGTAAGTAGTAGGTAAATTTCTGATTTTTCTCCATCTCCATCTCCATCTCCACCTCCTTCTTCATCTCCACCTCCACCTCCTTCTCCACTACATATTCCCTCTTCCTTGTCATTCCCCTCATTTGTTGTGTGCGAGTTTGAGAGAGAGCGAGCGCGTGCATTTGTGTTGTGTGTTTTTTTGCATGTTCTTGCAGGTACCAGCTCCATCAGCATCTTCAGCAAGCTCAGCAGGTACAGAATCCGTCTGCACAGGCCCCGAGGCGTTGAGCTCGAGCTATCGCGACACTTCGCAAACTTTGACTAATCGCGTTTCTGAGTGCACCACGACACTGCGGAGGCCGAGAGCACCTAGGATCACAAGACAGAACCACAAAATTCACCATAGCTCGACCTATCGCGACACGTCGAGGTATCGCGACACCTTGGAGTATCACGACACACCGACCCCACCTATCGCGACACCTCGAGGTATCGCGACACCTCGGAGTATCACGACAGACTGACCCCACCTATCGCGACACCTCGGAGTATCGCGACACTTTCCACCTATCACGACACCTCCACCTATCGCGACACCCCGGAGTATCGCGACACTCCCAAGTATTGCGACACCCCGACTTATCGCGACACTTTCCACCTATCGTGACACCTCCACCTATCGCGACACCTTGGAGTATCGCGACACTCCCAAGTATCGCGACACCCCGACTTATCGCGACACTTTCCACCTATCGCGACACCTCCACCTATCGCGACACCCCGGAGTATCGCGACACTCCCAAGTGTCGTGACACCCCGACTTATCGCGACACTTCCCACCTATGGCGACACACCGACCCGACCTATCGCGATACACGGCCTTAACGCATGAAAAATTTAGAGTAAAATTGTTGAGTGAAATTGAGGTTTTGGGCTTAATTGTGGACACAGTGGGGTAACATTATTGCCTTAGGAGTGAGCAAAAGGCATAGAAACCAAGGAAGAATCTCCTGAACCCTGAGATCCTGTTTTGACCCCTAAGTGCCTGATTGGTCATAACTTCACCATACGAACTCCGATTGATGAGATTTCGGTCTCGTTTGAAAGCTAGTTGAGAATCCTATGTGGACCTTGACTGGTTTTTTGTAGAATAATATATGGGGTTTTGGAACATGTATTTTTAAGTTGGCCTTTAGGTTGAACTAGGTGGTCATAAGATTTTGGGGGGTACAGTGAGTTACCCCAAAGGGGGGCCTGTAAATGTTGATGTGTGTCTTTCAATCCCTTGTGGTAATAGAGCTATATTGACTTGTGAACTTTTGCAGGAACATTGTGTGCAAGCAAGGCATTCCAAGGCAAGCTAGCAAGGGTGAGTACCGAGCTCGGGAGAAGGCTTCCTGGGCTTGTGTAGCAGTCTGGTCAACAAGTGAATTAAGGTTGGAAGATCTCTCAACCCTCCTTTGTCAATTCCTAGCCTAGGCTAAGTACGACTTAGGTGTGGTAATTAATTAGGGCAACGCTAGGCACACATCAAGTCCAAGAGAACTAAGCAACTAAGTGCAAGTATTAAGTAGGACTTAAGTGCGGAAACCCTAAGGGACAAAAGTAAACTTGAATCGATCACTTATCAAGGGCGAAATTCACTTAAGTATTCCTGATGACGTGATACCAGACAAGATCATAAACATAATAATCAACTAAAAAGAACAAAGTGATTGGTGCAAAATAACCTGCAACGTGGGTATACTTGGGACCAAGGGGGTAGATAAACCAAGCATATGAACCTTAGGTCAGGCAGAATCTTAGGCCGAGACAGACAAAGCCTCAGATCTTCTGAAGCTAGTGTCAACCACACTACTAGGTCTTGGGCCCAGCAGTTGAGTGATTACCCATACACCCCATGATCAGAAACAAGTGATTCTGAAATGTCCTATCACATGGAGAGACCAGTAGGTAGTTCAGGGTTGGCTTATCTAGAAAAGCCAGAAGGACCTTACAAGACTCAATTGGAATACATCAGGACTAATCATCTAGGTGCTCGCATCTACGAAGATGGCCTGAGAAGATCTGTGGTCGAGATTAAGAACCTCGATCAACCCCATGGACTAGACCACCCAGTAGTCAAGTTTGAGAATGGAGCATACCTAGATAAAGAGGGGACTATATATGTAGTCACCACTCTTCCAGATAGAACCGACGAGTTTGGAAACGTGATTGTAGAAACCGATATGGGTGATATAGAGCAAGGAAATTTAGAGAGAGAGCCGAGAACTCCTTGCGGTAAATCAGTCTTGACCAGAATCATGACTCGAGAATGGATTCCCCAGGATAATAAAAGCATAGATTTGCTTTTAAATCGAGAAACCGATGAGGCCTTTTGGAGGTATAAGCCTACCTTGTCTCATGAAGCAGGTGCTCTCACAATCTATGAGTTTAAAGACCCTGATAGTCCAGGCAAGGTAACCTACTTAGACAACACATCAGAGAGGATCTTCGTGGTCACCGAGCATGGCAGACATGCCTACACATGGAAGGGTGAATTTGTTTTTCCCCAATCTCGGAGTAATGTGTCATACAGTCACCAAGGAGCGGGGACCTCCCAAGCTCATGGAGCTCAAAGAGATAGAAGTAGAGACAAACCTGAGGTAAGTTTTGCCAACTCCCTGGGAAGAGAAAGAACAGGAACGGAAAGGAATAGAGTGGAACCTGAGGGACATAGAACCCCATGGAATCAAAGGAATGCTGATGATTTCCCTTTGCCAAGACCGAGAGAACACACTAGAACCCTAAGACCAACTCAATTGGTAAAGTCCATGAAGAACTACTTCGATGGCACTGGAGACCCTTATGACCATGTGGCAAAATTTAGGCAAGTCTTGAAAGCTGAACAGGTTGAGGATCTATTCACACAATATAATGCTTTTGGTCTAACCCTTAGGAACACTGCCCTCACGTGGTTCCAACCACTGAACGAGAGGCATTTCAGAAACATAGACCAGCTCTTAGAGGCATTTATCATTGAGTTTTCTAAGAGTGGCATCAGGCACAACACTTCCTCACTAATTCATAGCTTCAAGCAAACACCTCAAGAGACAGTTAGACTAGCAGGAAGAAGGTTTAGGCAATACCTAGAGAGATGCCCGATGCCGGAGTTACCCACACCAGCCAAGCAAGTGGCCTTGTTCTTAGATGGATTGTTGAGCACCAAGCTCAGGTCATATGTGTATCTGAAGGACCCCAGAACGATAGAAGAGTGCGTGCGCATGTGCATAGACATTGAGGACAATCTAGGTGAGGAGTTAGAACTATCAAAAATCTATAAGGATTCTGATAGCTCTAGTAGCCTCACAACTAGTCAATCCACATCCATTGAGGAACTTGCAGAGAAGGTAGCTCAGAAACTAGGTGTCTCTAGCAAACAAATTCCGAGGTTTGCCCCAATTAAGCGGTGCTACACTTGTGGTGGTGACCATATGGCAAATGTATGTCCCATTATGGCCCAACCCCAGGCGAATCCTAGTAGCCAGTACTGCACCATAGAGCGAAGGTACACCAACCACACTGCACAAGACTGCCCATATAACAAACAAACTGTTAGGCAAAATTACCCTCAGCCATATCCACAACAGGGTAGATACCAGAATCAATACCCACCACAACAATACAATAGACCACAACAAACTTATCAGCCACCCTATCAAGGGCAGCAGAGACCTCAACCAGTCCTAGTACAGCAACCCTCTGCTCCAATCAATGTGATCCCAGTAAAATATGCATCTGCTGAAGAAAATCCGAATAGAGCCATAGTCCCAGTCACCCCATTGCTATCAGATAGTGATCCAAGTGACCATAGTTTTGACTCCACACATATTGATAGCCCACAGGCTTACTACATGCAGTCATCCGAGCATAACGAGTCATACTATTATGAGGACCCAAGTGAAAATAGTGGGGAGCCTGAGTATGCTAATGTCATGTACACAAACCCCAACTCTAGACCTCAACCTAGGCAGGTACGACCCCCATTTCCTAGAGGACCATGCTTCAGATGTCAGGGAGATCACCTTATACGTGATTGTCCATTGCCTGCCCCTACACAACCCCAACCAGTGACAATTCAGGGTTTTTGTCAAGACTGCGAAAAAGAGCATCTCCTACGAGATTGCCCAAAGAACCCTAATAACATGCCTAAAATCACTCCTATCAATGTCGTTGGGTTAGTAGTAGACTCCACAGGGAGTGTGACTTCCACTGCACCTGTGCAAGTGATCACGAGAGACCAAGCACTGCAACAAAACCAAGGTGTTGGTCAGGAAAAGAGCCCCGAGGTGAGTGAAACAGAGAGCATAACCAAAAAGAGGACTAGAGCCTGGAAGGATAGTCGCGAACGAATGAAAAGGCAATGGGCAAAAAAGATGAGTGAACTCGAAGAAAGCTTGAGAGAAACCAAAGCAAAGATAAGTGAACTCACATCTCAAAACCACTCTCACACCACCCCTCCACCACCTTTCCCTTTACCCGCCAATCCATCTTCTTCCATTCCCCAACCTTTCAATACACCACCCTTAACCCACCCACCACCCAGAGTAGGATCCGTCCTAGCCAACCCCACTCCCGAGAACCTAAACATGATGCTTAGAGCATATCAGGCCAGAATCCAAGAAGGGCCAAACGTAACTGATCATGAAAAGTGTTACCCTCGAGCAGAACTAGAGCTAGAACGAACCAAAATTTGCGCTAAGAGGGTGGAATTGGCTCAAACTATGTTTGAAGCCAGTCGCCTATATAACATCTCTAGTTCAGCTAAGACGCAGTTACACTTTGATGGACTGCTAGAACGAATAGAGAGGCTAATTGCACAATCAGAAAAGGAACCCGCCTCTCAAAATAAGGGCAAGGCAAGTGAGAACGTGAGCCTACCTCCCCAGGCAGCCTACGTGCCTAACTCTACGGAGCCAGACACATCATCTTCTATGAATCGGTTCACACCAAAATTCCTACGAGAGATTCAAGAAGACAAATGGGCTAAAGAAAGTGAAGTCCCTCCTCCCATTGAACTTGTGGATGATGCACACGATCAATTCCCACAGGACATCCCATCCATTTATGAGGAGCAGGAGAGCACCCACTCTCAAGAGAGATTAGACTTTGAGTCTGATTCTCTACAAGAATTACCACATTTCACAGGCCCATGGGAAACCAAGTTTACTTGTCTGAGAGCGCCCACAGTCATGATAAGAAATGAAGATTCTATCATACCTAGGAATACAGAGGTAGTAAAGAACACTAAAGTGCAGTGCAATCTCACTTTAGAAGAGCTACTCAAAGTTAAGCCAGAACTGTGGAAACATGTAGCCAAACAAGTGCCAGACATAGCGAAATCGCGCTCCCAAGTAGGATCTCATAGAACAGTGCCTGAAATACCATTGGATAAGATAGGAGACATGAGTGAAGGAGAAGAAGGAAATACCTATCTCCTAGTTACCCATCAGGGTTACACAACCAAGGCGATTTTGGACTCAGGTGCAGGAGTTGCAATTGCTACAACTTCCCTTTGGAAGCATTGGGGCAAGCCAGCACTCAGGCCAACGAGGATGAAATTGCAGATGGCCGATGGTCATATTGAAAGACCCTTAGGCTTGCTGGAAGGAATAACTCTCACTACATGTGGTGTTGAGTTCGAGCATACATTTTCTATATGTGATTTTAGCAAAAATCATGCCTATGAAATGATCTTGGGAAGACCATTTATGCGACAGTGCAAGTGGTACAGGACTGGGGAACCAACTCCTTGTACCTGCAACACTTAGGTGTTACGACCAAGGTGAATCTCAAAGATTACTCTCATAGAGATGTCCCTCCTATCCAATGGAATCCCATCCATAGAGCCAAAGATGATACGGAATCTATGCATTCCATAGGATCAGGATCCTCATGGATGCATGAAGACACCCACTTATGGATGTGCAAAGTGGCAGTCGAAGAAGAGAAAAGAGAAAAAGCCACAGAAATAGGTGCAAAAGAAACATATAGATCAATTCAAGACCCAGCCTATGCACCTATAGTCTTTCCTGACGAGGAATTTGAACCCCATGGCTGGGCAGAAATCCTAGCAACAATGGACGTAGCCATCAATGAGGAACAATGGACACCCCACTGTGATGAAGATGGCTATGACATTTCAGTCTTCTCCATAGAGCCAATCATAGGAGAGGCAGTGTTAGAAGAGTGTGAACCTAGCCCTGATGCATTTGAGGATGCAAGTGACTCCGATCTAGAGTCAATCATTATGGACCCACCTTTTGCATCAGATGAAGAATACTTCTACAAAATAGAATTTCAACCCCAGAGGCACGGAGAGCTTACAAATGATGTAAGGCTAGCCAAACATGTGACCTCGAAGGAAGAAGAAAAGAAAAGAAAGAAGAGAGCAGTCACACCAGAAGAGGAAGAATCTTTGTTTGAGGTCCCTGAAAACTTTAAAAAGTATGAGATAGACGATAGGAGAGTCATGATAAGAATGCCTAAACGAGAGGCACAATCAAGAGAGGCCTATGATAACAAAGAAACCACCAAAAAAATAGTAGTGGCCCTAGAAGAAGGAGAGGAGAGATGCACGTACATAGGCCATGACCTGACGGAAGACGAAGAGCACCCCATTGTAGTGGTGCCCAAGAAGAACGGCAAATTACGAGTATGCATTAACTTGAAGAAGGTTAATGCAGCCACTATCAGAGATGGTTATCCTCTCCCTATCACTGAGCATCTATTAGAACGGGTAGCAGACAAGGAAGTGTATAGCTTCTTAGATGGGTTTTCGGGCTACAATCAAGTGGCCATTGCTCCAGAGGATCAACATAAGACGGCTTTTGCCATGGAGTGGGGCATATTTGCCTTTCGGGTAATGCCATTCGGGCTTACTAATGCACCTGCTACCTTTCAAAGATTGATGTGTCACGTGTTTAAAGAGTTCTTGGGGAAGAATTTGTAGGTCTATGTTGATGATCTGTGTGCTCATTCCAACATTAGACAGACCCATATACCTGAACTCAGACAAATCTTTGATAAATGCAGAGAATATCAAGTCTGCTTGAACCCAAAAAAGTGTGTTTTCATGGTCAGGCAAGGCAAGATTCTAGGACACATAGTGTCAAAGAATGGCATATCCACTGATGAAGAGAAAGTAAGAGCCATAGCGGAGTTACCTAGGCCAAAGAACGTGAAGGAGGTACAGGCTTTCATGGGGCATTGTGGTTACTATCGCCGGTTCATCCACATGTATGTTGTCATTGCAAAGCCCATGTACGGACTTCTGACTAACTTTGAGTGGACTGATGAATGTGAGAATTCCTTCCAGGAGCTTAAACGAAGATTATGTTCAGCACCAATCTTGACCACACCAGACTGGAACAAGCCATTCCATGTTCATGTGGATGCCTCCAATTATGCTATTGGATGTGTACTTGCACAACCTACGGGTGAAGGTAATATGGATCTCCCTATTGCCTATGCCAGTAGACAATTGAATGCTGCTGAACGGAACTATACAACCACCGAACGAGAAGGATTAGGCATGGTGTACGCGGTTAAAAAGTTTAGACACTATTTGCTTGCAAATAAGTTCAAATTTTTTACTGATCACCAAGCTCTACTGTACCTGGTAAACAAGCCGTGTAATACAGGCAGATTAGTAAGATGGTTTCTCTTACTAATGGAATATGACTTTGAGGTAGTACTGAGGAAAGGCAGAACTCATTTGAGAGCAGACCATCTCTCTAGGCTCATATCTGGAGAGGCCCCACAAGGAGTATCAGATGACTTACCTGATGCTTACTTGTTTAATTTGGAAGTGGTGCCACAGTGGGCTAAGCCATTAGTGCCAGTATTGACATACGGGCCTAACCACCCAGTAATAGCCACACAGGATAGAGAGGTAGTAAAAGCCCAAGAGTACCACATCATGGCTGGAAGTATGTACAAGCACACAGATCAAGGGATCTTGGCTTGTTGTGTAGAAGAGGACGAGTACGCTAAGTGGTTGCAATTAGCACATGTAGGTGCATTAGAGCAACACTACTCAAAACAACAAACCCTACAGACCCTGAGGAGACTAGGAGTGCATTGGTCGACTATGGAAGCTGATGTCCAGAAGTTGTGCAAGGAATGCCCAATCTGCTGTGTTGGAGCAAACCAATCACAAATTGGTGATTATACAGATCTTGGAGAATGCTTATGGTCAGAATGAAGCAAAGGAAGACATTTGCAAAATGAAGAAGAAGTCAGAATGTTGTCTTGTACACATATGTACATTAGCATAGTCATAGATGACTTAGATCTTTTGTTCAGTAAGAATTATGTACAAATTATCTATAAATACCTTGAGAAAAGTCGGGGCATGGATGGAGAGCACATGAGAGCATATGTGACAATAGTTACAAGTCAAGAATTAGGGAGATAGAAGCAATGAGATAGTGGAAAGTGAATTTGTGTTTGCTCTCATCACTCAGTTGTAATCTTCTGAGTTAATGAAGAAATATTGCGCCCGATCTTTTCGTGTCTGCTCCTTCTGTGTTTGATCATTTGTGAAATCCTTTTGAGGATATCTAAGTTGTTAGTTGATGAGCCTGTGACCTGAATTTCAGAGTCCAATTGTGAACAGGCTAGGAGAATTGTGAGTAGGAACATTCATATGTGTTGAATGTCTACAGTTCTCTGAAACAGGCGCAAAATTCGTGTTTAATCTTTTGGTCAGTGCTCACTCCATAGTTTAAAGTTTTGTGCAAGCAAGCACTTAATCTTTAAGTTAGAAGGTGATCTACTCGTGGCTAAAAGCATTTGGCAAAACGGGTTAGATACTGTGAGAATCAAAGTTAAGAAGTTAGGGGTGTCTGAATCGACTTCTCAGAAGTACAGTTTCTGACATAGGTAACTTGAGAAGTTGATTTCTCAAGCTACACTTAATCTTTTGGAGTAATTCAACTTGGAATAGTTGCGCAATCTCTAAGAGATGATTCGTACAAAGTTTCATGAAAAACTTTACATATTTGATAAGTCAATGTAAGGAAATAGTGCAGCAGACTTTTCTGTGTATCACCTTCTTCACAGATTTGTTCATTTTTTGATAATTAGAAGTTGATCCTCTAAATGTGTGAAAGGTTTTGACTTATTCTTGGTATAGAGGTGCTCTAATCACAAGAATAAGTTGTTCTTTTGGAGATTAACATTCTCCATCAGTGGTATCAGAGCAGGAGACATCAATTTGAAGAAAAGGAGGATCTCGACTGCTGCAGATTCAAGAGATTCAACATTTGAAGGATCAAGAAGTGAAAGCTTGGAGTCAAAGCTCGAGGAGAAGACAAATTGACATCAAGAAAGGCAAAAGGAGTTCAATTCGAAGTAAAGGTACATACATTGTTTGTAAAGCTTGAAGATTTCAATACTCAGGTGGATACAAGATGGGAGAAAGCTTGCAGATTGATAAGCTAGATAGGGAAAACTATCCAGCATGGTCCATGAGGATGGAAGCACACCTCATGAGCAAAGATCTTATATCATTCATTACAGGAGATGAAGAAAAACCAGAATTTGCAGATCCAAGTATTCCTACTAGGGAGGAACTTGCAATGTTGAAGACTTGGATGAGAAAGGATGCTCAAGCAAGGAGCATCATTTACATGGCTGTAAATGATTACCTTCTACCTCACATCAGAGGTTTAGAAAGTGCTACAGATGTTTGGAATGCCTTGGAAGAGCATTTCCAAAATACAACTAAGTCAAGGAAGTCCTCACTATGGGCTGAGTTCACAACTTTCAAGAAGAAGAGTTCACAATCAATTTCAGATTATGTGGCAAGAATGAAAGATATTGCAGATAGCTTGGGAGCAGTGGATGAAGATATTGAAGAGGAAAAGTTGGTAAGACAAATACTTACAGGTCTAAGAGGTGATGAGAAGTGGAAGCCTTTTATATTGTCCATAGAATTGTCACTTGATCACTTTACTCCTGACCTTAATCAATTGCTAGGACACATGCTAACCTTTGAGCAGGATCTTAAAGGAGACAATGATAGAAGTACAAGTCAAGCTATGTACTCCAAAGATAAGAAAAAGAATGGCAAGGGAAAGCAATCAAATGAGGATGAAGGGAACTCAAATCAAGCCAACTTCACAAAAGGGAAGACAAATTTCAGAGGTAAAGGAAGAGGAGGTAAGAACAAAGATAATGCTAAAGCTTGTTGGATTTGTGGCAGAACAAATCATTTGGCAAATGATTGTTGGTATAACAATCAAAGTGGAGGATACAATAATCAGAATTATAGTCAAAGAGGTAGAGGAGGCAGAAACCAAAGAGGCAATTTCAGAGGAAGAGGTGGTAGGACATCATATGGTAGAGGAGGTGGAAGAAACTTCCAATCTCAGTCCTACAACAATAATTATTACAATTATGCATCAGATCAGAAGGATGACATGACTCTTATCTTGAATGCAACTCATGAATCAATGGGAGAAGATCAAAGAGTGTTCTATATTGACTCAGGGTGCAGCAACCATCTGAGTGGGAACCTATCCTTGATGACTGATATGGAAGCAAGGGTGAATGGACATACAGTTCAAACAGGTGACAATACCAAACATAAAGTGGAGAGCATTGGATCAGTGAAGACAAAGAGTGGAAGTACACTTCTGAGTAAGGTACTTTATGTTCCTACTATTCCTAAAAATTTGATAAGTGTAGGGCAAATTGTGGAGAAAGGATATGAAGTAAGATTTACAAATGATGGTGTCTATGTACAAGATCCAAATCAGGGATATAGAACCATAATTGCAGGTAAAAAGGAAGGAAGATTGTTCACTCTTAAAGTCCAAGGTAATGTAGGACATGCATTGTTTACCTATGGAGGTCAAAAGGTATCTGAATTAGACCTATGGCATAAGAGGCTAGGTCATTTCAATGAGAGAGCTATAAAGGAAATGTCAAAGAATCAGGTGGTGCTTGGATTGCCAAACATTGAAGGGCAACATATGGTGTACAAGTGTGAAGCTTGTCAATTAGGTAAAGCACATAAAGGTTCTTATAACAAATCAGGGTACAAGTATTCAAATATGCTTGAATTGGTTCATACAGATGTATGGGGACCCTCAAGGGACTATAGTATAAATGGATCCAGATATTATGTGTTGTTTGTTGATGATGCAACCAGGTGGATTACTTTGTATGTAGTCAAGGACAAATCAGAAGTCTTTAAGACATTCAAACATTTCCATGCTTATGCAGAAAGGATCACAGGACAAAAGCTAAAGAGGTTAAGATCAGATGGAGGGGGAGAGTATTTCTCAAAAGAGTTTGATGATTATTTGTGGAATGCAGGTATCAAAAGAGAAGTGACTTGCAGGTACTCCCCTCAACAGAATGGAGTAGCAGAAAGGAGGAATAGGACTCTTGTAGAGTTTGCAAGAGCCATGATGAAGGAAAAGAATTGTCCAAATTACTTATGGGCAGAGGCCATTAACACTGCAACATATCTTGTGAATAGGTTGCCTTGCAAAGCTTTGAATGGAGGAACCCCTTATGAAGCATGGTGGGGTAAGAAACCTAGTCTTGATCATTGTAAAGTATTTGGATGTATTGCATATGCTTATGTTCCTTCACAATTAAGACATAAGCTAGAACCAAAAGCAGAGAAGTATGTGTTTATTGGATATGATGATAGACAAATGGGTTACAGGTTGTGGAGTCCATCCACAAAGCAATTTCTTGTTACTAAAGATGTAACATTTGATGAGCAAAACATGTGGTATACAGGATCACCAAATGAGTATGCAGGTGTTGAAGAAATTCAAAGGAAAGGAAAGGCAAAGGTAAAAGTTTGTGAAGAAATTGTTGATGAAGTTGACTCTAGATGTAGAGTGCAGGATCATGTAGAAGAAGGGCCAAGATTTGATCCAGAATCAAATGAAGCTGAAACATCAAGAAGTGCAGAAATCAGAAGATCTACAAGGGAAAGGAAAGAGCCTATAAGGTATAGCTATGATACATCTTTCCTAACAACAAGAGATTATGCTTACATTGTGAAAACAGAAGAAGATCCAACCACTTATGAAGAAGCCAAAGGTAAACAGAATTGGGAGAAGGCAATGCAAGAAGAGTATGATGCTCTACTTGAAAATGAAACTTGGGAATTAGTACCAAGACCAAAGAATCAGAAAGTAATTGGATGCAAGTGGGTATACAAAACAAAGAGGTTTGCAGATGGTAAGGTGTCTAGATATAAGGCTAGACTTGTGGTTAAAGGTTATGCCCAAACTTATGGGGTAGATTATGATGAAACCTTTAGTCCTGTTGCTAAGATGTCTACAATTAGGACATTGATTGCTATTGCTGCTTGCAAAGGATGGAAATTATCACAATTGGATGTGAAGAATGCATTTCTTAATGGTTACATTGCAGATGAAGTATATATGGAGCAACCAGAAGGCTTCATGGAGTCAATTGAATCAGATTATGTGTGTAAGCTCAAGAGAGCTTTATATGGGTTGAAGCAAGCCCCAAGAGCTTGGAATTACAGATTGGTCAAGTTCTTGAATGAATGTGGATTTCAAGCATCAAAGGCAGATAGTAGCTTGCTAGTGAAGGCAAGTGAAAATGGATATATTTACATGTGCATTTATGTTGATGATATTATTGTTACAGGAACAGATGCTCAAGGAATCAATGAACTCAAGAAGCAAATAGAGAAGGAGTTTAAGATAAGTGACTTGGGAAACTTATCTTATTTTCTAGGAATGCAGATTGTGTATACTCAACATGGAGTATATGTTTCACAAGAAAGATATTTGAAGAATCTTTTGATCAAGTTTAACATGGAAGAGTGCAAGACCTCAACCACTCCATTGGAGGTAAATCATAAATTAAGCAGGTATGGAGGTGAAGAGTTCAATGACATGAAGAAATATCAGAGTTTGGTAGGTAGTTTGATCTATGCTACCTTGACAAGGCCAGATCTATCATATGCAGTAGGTGTGTTGTCACAATTTATGCATTGTCCAAAGAAGACTCATTGGATTGCAGCCCAAAGGGTACTTAGATATATCAAAGGAACCCTAAGTGAAGGTTTGTACTATGGTTTCACTTCTGACACAAGAATCAAAGTGTTTAGTGATGCAGATTGGGCAGGTGACTCAGATGATAGAAGGTCTACTCATGGATATCTATGTTATGTTGGAGACAAGTTAGTGTCTTGGTGTTCAAAGAAGCAACACACAGTTGCTTTATCATCCACAGAAGCTGAGTATAAGGGAATGGTAGAAGCTGCAAAAGAAGTTATATGGTTAAAGACCTTGATGAAAAGTTTTGAGATTGATCATAGTACTCCAATAATTTTTGGAGACAATATGAGTTCTTTGTATTTGGCAGCTAACCCTGTTTTTCATGCCAGGACTAAGCATATAGAGATACAGTATCATTTCTTGAGGGAAAAGGTACTTGATAAAGAGATTGAAGTGATGTACACTCCAACAAAAGAACAAGTGGCAGATATGATGACAAAAAGCTTGGATGGACCTAAGCTACAGAGATTCAAGGAGATGGCAGGAGTGAAGAAGAATGGAATAATCACAATTAGTGATTGAGGGGGAGCTGTTGGAGCAAACCAATCACAAATTGGTGATTATACAGATCTTGGAGAATGCTTATGGTCAGAATGAAGCAAAGGAAGACATTTGCAAAATGAAGAAGAAGTCAGAATGTTGTCTTGTACACATATGTACATTAGCATAGTCATAGATGACTTAGATCTTTTGTTCAGTAAGAATTATGTACAAATTATCTATAAATACCTTGAGAAAAGTCGGGGCATGGATGGAGAGCACATGAGAGCATATGTGACAATAGTTACAAGTCAAGAATTAGGGAGATAGAAGCAATGAGATAGTGGAAAGTGAATTTGTGTTTGCTCTCATCACTCAGTTGTAATCTTCTGAGTTAATGAAGAAATATTGCGCCCGATCTTTTCGTGTCTGCTCCTTCTGTGTTTGATCATTTGTGAAATCCTTTTGAGGATATCTAAGTTGTTAGTTGATGAGCCTGTGACCTGAATTTCAGAGTCCAATTGTGAACAGGCTAGGAGAATTGTGAGTAGGAACATTCATATGTGTTGAATGTCTACAGTTCTCTGAAACAGGCGCAAAATTCGTGTTTAATCTTTTGGTCAGTGCTCACTCCATAGTTTAAAGTTTTGTGCAAGCAAGCACTTAATCTTTAAGTTAGAAGGTGATCTACTCGTGGCTAAAAGCATTTGGCAAAACGGGTTAGATACTGTGAGAATCAAAGTTAAGAAGTTAGGGGTGTCTGAATCGACTTCTCAGAAGTACAGTTTCTGACATAGGTAACTTGAGAAGTTGATTTCTCAAGCTACACTTAATCTTTTGGAGTAATTCAACTTGGAATAGTTGCGCAATCTCTAAGAGATGATTCGTACAAAGTTTCATGAAAAACTTTACATATTTGATAAGTCAATGTAAGGAAATAGTGCAGCAGACTTTTCTGTGTATCACCTTCTTCACAGATTTGTTCATTTTTTTTATAATTAGAAGTTGATCCTCTAAATGTGTGAAAGGTTTTGACTTATTCTTGGTATAGAGGTGCTCTAATCACAAGAATAAGTTGTTCTTTTGGAGATTAACATTCTCCATCATGCTGCACTAAACCACCTGTGGAACATGCCACTCTTTATCAAGTGTCTATAGTGCCGGATTGGAGTGAACCCCTAGTATCCTTATTGAGGACGAAAACATTCCCTCAAGATATGACTTTGGCCAGACAAAGAAGTTTGGAACAAGAAGTCTTGAATTACACCATCATTGGTGATAATTTATACAAAAGGGGTAAAGATGGTTACCTAAGATTGTGTGTTCATGAGAGCGAATGCCTCAAGATATTAGAGACTGCTCACCAGGGTGTAGCGGGAGGACACTTTGGTCCAGATAGGGTGATCAAAGCAATCCTATTTGCAGGATTGTGGTGGCCCACCCTTCACATGGATGCACATACCTATGTGAAGAGGTGTGAGATTTGTCAGCGAACCCAGTATCCTACACGCAAAGACGAGATGCCACTGAAGCCTATGATGGGTGGACGTGCATTCTCTAAGTGGGGAATAGACTTTGTGGGTCCTATTAATCCCCCAGCTAAGGGTTCCCATGCTGAGTATATCATCGTTGCCACGGACTATCTAACCAAGTGGGTAGAGGTAAAAGCCACAACGAAGAACGACGCTCAGACAACTGCTAAATTCTTGTTTGAGAATTTATTCACAAGATACGGGCTATCTATAAAGTTAGTAAGTGACAGGGGCACTCACTTCTTGAATGAAGTTATTGAAAATCTGCTCCAAGAATTCTTGGTAGTACATAAGAAGTCTGCCCCCTATCACCCTCAAGCCAGTGGGCAAGCCGAAAGCACCAATAAGATCCTATGCAATGTATTGACAAAATTAGTGAACAATAAACGCTCTGATTGGGACAAACAGCTACACCATGCTGTTTGGGCATACCGAGTCGCCTACAAAACGGTACTCCAAGCCACCCCCTTTCAGATGGTATTTGGCCAAAATGCCGTGCTACCGTTGGACTTCTTAATACCTACATTGAAAGTAGCACAAGAGCACGAATGGACGGGTCATGAACTCTCCTCTAGACTGTTTGACCTTGAACGATTAGGAGAAACAAGACTGAGAGCAGCTGTAGGGATATATGCAGCTAAGAAGAGACAGAAGGCATACTTTGATGCCCATGTGAAGGATAAGGGCTTGAAAGCAGGAGATCTAGTTTTAGCCTACACATTGAAACAACACGCAAGGAAGCTAGAAAAGAGAGGCTACGGACCTATGATCATAAATAGGATCTCCACAAGTGGAGCTGTACAACTAGCCACGTTAGAGGGTAATGTTCTCCCAAACTATATTAGCGGATGCAGAGTCAAGTTGTATCAAGAACCCCTCACAAAGGAAATGCTACGTCAACTCAATACGGCTAAGCAACATAAGGAGGAGGAAAAACGAATTCGAGAAGAAGCACAGGCAGAGGCCTTAGAGCGCATCAGACGAATGAAGTTGAGGAGACAAGGGAGGGATCAGCCTATGCTTGAACCTCAAGATTCTCCAAGTTATCACATGGCCATGTGTGAGGCTTCCGGTGAACGTTCCCATAATATAATCGATCGCCACTAGTGCAGTCCGGCTTTCTTACTACCAACAAATGCTATTGGAGATAAAACCCATGGAAGCATATCTAATAGGATTAGGAGGTGTTGAAACCCCTTGCATGGGAGAGGTGGAACTTCCCCTCTACATACAAGAGGTCCTCATGCTAGCAAAAGTGCTAGTATGTGAAGACGAGGATCTTACCGAACCTCTGGTCTTGGGCCAAGACTGGATCTATGATCACTGAGTCAACCTCAACCTAAGAAGTGGACTTCTTCAGGCTTGGGTAGGCCAAAGCCGTCTTATGATTGAATTAGAAAATCAATCACTCAAACCAATAGAACAGGCACCAACTCCTGGCCCCTCTAGGAATCCACATAAAGATAATGATGCTGTTCTTGTCCAAAGTTCTATGGTGCAGAGGATTGTCAATCTTACCAAAGGTACAGGAGTCAATGAGGAGTTCGCAGCTGGGCCAAAGGAAATTCTAAACATGCAGACCAAACATCATACAACACGAAGGAGGCCATTGAGCAAGAGGCAGGAGCGCCAACCAGTGCAACACGGAGTACCTCGTGGCGCGAAGCAGATCTGGATACGCAAGGATGGAAAACCCACAACTCTAATAGCAAACTCTCGAGGAGGCAACAAACAAGCCACACCATCACGAACACAAGTGAAGGAGTACCCTAGGCAACCTCCTAGGAGCACCACGTCTATTTGGGTCCCTAAATGGTTAATGACGGCTAGCCCCAATGCTAGACACATATGGTTGCCCAAGGCCTGTTCACGAGCCCAAATAGCTCCAACTCTAGTTACTGGCATAATTCAACACTCACAAATCCTCTCGGCTAACAACGCAGGAACTCTACCTAAATACCACCCTGAACCACACTTGGTCAAACCGAGGAATGTCTAGAAATGGGTGCCCAAAAGGTACCAAATCCATCACACTCTAGTTCATAAATCTCTACCTGTCTTTAGCTCTAAGAGCTACGAATCCCCTATCAAAGTTTGGAGACTTAAACCATGTATCAAAACCCCTGACCCAATTTTGTAAATCCATCCACTCTGACATAGGTGCATTCTGAGTCCATTGCACAACCAAAGTATGCATCTAGAATGACACTAACCTCTAATCACCACTCACATCTCTCACAAACACTTAACCTCTAACCACTAACCTTCTGGAATGTCATGTTAGTATTGTGAAGGGAACACCATTATATCCTGTTTCCTATGCAACACTAATGTGCTTTCTTCTTCCAGCAGATAAACATCAACTACTGCAAGGAGCCTCATGGCAGCAACAACAGGAACAAGCTCCCAGGCAGGCACTAGCACTCAAATTAATTGGGATACCATGCCTGTGGAAGCTCCCCTGACAGGAAGACTGGAAGAACTTCTGCATGTAAGAAGAATTCCCATTCTGGATCCACCAAGTGGACTGACAGAAAGAGTGAAAGGGCACTCGCATTGGTTCAATGAGATGCCAGGCGACTTGGGCGACACTGATCATATTTGGGAGTCCAAATTGGAATTCGGAGGAGTATGGTGGACATTCCAGTTCTTTTCAAGAGAATTTGAAACATTACAAAACGCAGCTCCCCTTCAGGATATATGGCAGAAAGCGGGATTACAAGACTACTTTAGTGCGGCTTTGCCAAAACCGGATTTTCTTAGGTGCTACTACCTGATTGCCACACTGAAGCCGACAGGAGATAAAGATCATTCAGGCACATTCTGGGTACCCTCTCTATCAAACCAAGAGGACATGAAGAAATTTGAGTTAAATACTACCGTAATCAGGGAAGCCCTTCAGATGTATGGCACCCATGTGCCTTCCAACCGCTAACCCTTGATACCAGAATCAATGAAGAGCAACAGAATCAAGAAGTTGAAGGAAATGTGTGCCCTCACCCCTAACATCGCCATACCCCTGCGAATGTGCCTTCAACACTTCGCCTTTCCAACACAAGACCGCTTTACCCAACCTCACAAGAAGATATGGTATGGATTATATCTAGCAGAGACTGGAAGCTTGCCCATTAAGATGCCTGTATGGATTCTGGACCAATTGTATGAAGCAGGCAAGCGGGGTGTGAGGAAGCATACGTTACATGGCTGCTGTGCAATTACCAGAATTATTTGTAGATGCCTTGCATATGATGTGCCGATTGCCAGGGCCCTTAAATACGCACAACTAGAGTTTTTCAAGGGGCGGAAGTTAGGGAATCAACCTGCGAAATGAATGCGTGGATCACTCTCCCAGGTCATGATCCCTCAAGAGGCCACAATCGAAGCTTCCCCTAGAGAAGAAGCACACGTAGCACCTTTCACGATACATATCCAAGGAACTCAATCAGAGGGCGTGGTACAACCCACCCCATCCGCCCCTCCACTACCAACCGATGCCGAGTTTGCATCTATGGCCACCTTAACTGAGGATCCCAATTTTGATTTTGAAAGATTCCTGCAGACGGCGCACTTATCTGATAGTGAAGATTTTCCTGACAATGCCGATCCGGAACCATCATTCCGAAGAGAGCAGCCACAGGGCGAGGCAAGCAGGGTACATTGGGAAGATGAGGCACAACATCCTCATGATCCAAGCACACAAAATCAGGAAGAAGAACGGGGAAATGAACCAGAGGAGAGTGAAGGGGAGGCCCCTGCCTACACGGCACAACTCAAACGGCTATACAAGACAATCAAGCAGGTACAGAGAAGACATAAGATGGCAAAAGAGGCAAATAGAGCTCTACTGAACCAAATGCTGCAAGCCGAGAATGTAGACTCACATTTTGTTGAATCATTGAATCTATTGGCGGAGACATGTGGGATCGGGGAAGCATTGAGGACAATGGTCTATCGAGAGAACCCTACCTATGATCAACGAAGGATTGATACACGGCCACGGCGAGGAAAAATGATTCAAATGGAAGTCTCTACTGCCTTGCCTACCACAATTTCAGAGGATGTTCACATGACTAACCCAAGTCCCACTGACGAACAAGATGTAAATACACAGGTACCATCTCCACCGTCACCTTCCATTCAACCCTCAGAACCCTTCTCCACTAGTCTTTCTGAACCACCGATATCCACCCAACATGAAACCATTGTACACACCTCCGTTTTTACATCCTTCCCTTTACCCACTTCCATCACTTCCGCCCAAATTTTTGAACCTCACACCGGTCATCCTGCCACCGATCAAACCATAATAGCTCACCCTTCCTATCTCCCCGCCCTTGGACAACCACTTGCCACTAGCCAGACGTTATCCCATCCTTTTCCATTCACCCACACATTTCCCCTCTCCCAAACCCTATCCACCACCTCCCTTGTAACTTCCTCAGGCTCAACCCAAGTCACACAACCATCATTCTGGACAAACCTTGTAAATATACTCCAACAGGTTGAGAACTATAATAAAAAGTCCCTTTCCCAACCCCACTCCCCCACATTCACTGCCACCACTAACACACCACCTACCGTTCCCGTGTTCACAATTCACACTTCACACACTATCACATCCGATCCCATGGATATTTCACCATCCACAGGAGCACCCACCACCACGTCTGTTCCACTATCATCACATCTCACTTCACTCATAGGCACGTCATACACTGTTCCCTTTCCCATTTCCCGACCCGTTGCATGTTCCACCTCTACCCATGCACCCACATCATTTAGTAATGCACTAGATACCATGGTTGAAGCGGCCACTCAGCTGAAGCAAGAATATAAGTTATTGGAGGAAAATAACTTAGAGCTGTGCAATCTCTCGACTCAACTCCAGGCACGAGTCGATGCCTTGGAACTAGGTAATACAGCACTACAACACCAGGTGACTGACCTCCAACAATCGAAGACAGAACTCGAAGCTAAGTATGCAGAGACAGGCAAAGCTATGGAGGAACAACTCAGAGAACAAATGGGCCGCAATGCGAGACTTCAACGCAACATGGCCCTACTACGTTGCCATCTAGCAGCGGCTCAAGAAGAGAACCGAAGGCTACAACAACAAAACCAGGAGAACCTAGAAGCAGCCATGGAAAACACCCCGGGAGCACCTATAGACCCTGCAAAATTCCAGGCTATCCCCTCAGAGCATATTCAATAGGTTTTAGAAGGTTATGCGACCCTCTTGGAAGCCCATGATCAGTTGGCAGACCAGATAAAGGAACTACAAGGATCCAAAGTACCGACAACACACCCACCCACACCTAAAGAGACGGTCGATGCCGCTACTTCGCCAGAACTTGAACCTTCAACCAACAGTGAGGTACTTGAGCTACGGCAACAGATTGCAGAGTTGAAAATCAAGTTGTTACAATATGAACGACCTCCTTCCCCACCTGAGCAACCCATAGAAGAAGAAGCAATTATTATGCCAGTGGAGGAAGCATTTGAAGAGAACTATGAGCCTCAACCTTTTCCAGGGGGCACAATCACTGAGGAGGGACATGACACTTATGAAGAACCCCCATCAGCATGGATGAAACAGGTAGAAGAAATGGGGCAGACTCATGAAGAACGTATCTCCTACCAAATGTTGGCCATGAAGACCATTGAAGAAACCATACTTCAATCAGATTACTTCAGACATTTGGCCCCTAGAAGACTAATAACCAGCTCAGAATTACAATATAAACCATACTTTGTACTGTTGGCAGACTACAACGCCGAGATCAAACGTAAGACCAACAAGTACCCAACTTTCGCAACACAATTTGAACCTGAGGACATTCCAGAGGAGGCACGCAAAGGGAAAATACACCAACCATCTGGAGGCAAAAACTATTGGAAACCTATCTCGAGATGCTACGGACATGGGACCATGCGCCCATGCATTTGAAGTATAACAATTGCTATGGACGAGTGCAACGGAGAAGAACATGGAAGTCATTTGCCATCAAAGTCAAGAACAACGCCAATTGCAAAGAATGGCTCAATTACCCTGCCATTGCACCCCCAAACGGCACGCCTACTGTAGCCTACATGATGGCTACCATCAGACATTGGCTTCCACACCTCCACCCCATGCCAGATGTGGCTGCCCAGATGATGCTCAAGATCTTCGATATGATGCAGGTTGTGCTCAAAACTTTCCGCAATGTATGTCATATTCAACCTCTGATTCCCGGGTTTGTTAATGGTAATTACGACCTGCTATATGATATGAGCACCACCCCGACCATACGAGTTGCTTATGCATGGCACACACGCATCAGATATCTCCCTGCCTGCTACAAGCAAACTTTCAATGAAATGTTCACCACGGGGTTCTGGGAAGCACACTCAGAGGTGTTCGCGCCATGGCCCACCCATTTGTTACAGCTCTTTGCATGCAAACAAACGATGCACTCAGAACTCTACACAACGCCACAGCCGGACATACCGGGCCTAGCCAATTGGGATACCCTGTAGAGAGACCTGATCCGAGGGCTGCGAATCAAAGAACATGATGTGGCAGCTGACATTCTCCAGGACTATATTGATCAACCCGCAGATCAAAGGTCTGTCAGAGGTTACAGACGCTAGGGGGGGGAGAGTGTTGGCAGTATACGGGAAGAAGCAAGTACGAGCATACACGCAGATCTAGCACTAAGGCAACCCTTTATTTTTTTCAAAACCCTTACACCATTTAAAAGTGATTCTCATCACTAAAAACCCCTGTAAATACCATTTTCACCTTTTTTTAGCTCCATTTTGTACAAGCCAAGGAGTCCTCGAGCTTGAGGAGCCTTAGAAGTAGTTGCCTACCAATTTTCGTATTTTCTAGACCTCGTTTGAGCCCTCAAATAAGCCCTGGAACCTAATTTTTAACTAGGCCGGACACTAGGTCTGGACAGGGCCAAAGCTAGTAAAAAACTATAAATAGAGCTAGAGAGCTCATTTTTGGGGAGCTTCTTGTATTTTTGAGCTGGTATGAGAACTTGGTTGCAATAGAAATGATTCCATTGTCTTACTCTCTTTGTTCTTGCCGTGTGTGCGCGTGTGTGTGTATGTGTGTGCATGTTAGTGTGCTTCTCACTCACACATTTGTGCCTTCACTTGCTCGAGGTCTTCACACCATCCTCATGTCTTCCCGGATTGACATTAAAGGAGGTGCTACTCATCACTGAGCTACACCAAGGTGATATTGTCGGATTGTATATTTTATCGAATATTTTGTATCTCCTGGCTGCATTTATCTATACCAACTCTCCTTGTGAAATCTATATAAGCATGGCCCAGGTTGAGCTTTACATAACATTGCACACTAGTAAGCCCTTCATCTAGAGTCCGTCTAGATTGCCATCTAAGCTCCACATTGGGAGCGCATGAGTGGACAACACCATCATTGTAACTGCATTATGCTTGACAATCTAAGAATTTGAGTTCTATATCTCTCAGTCTGCATCTATGTTTGTCTACGTTTTTGTCACAACTCTGTATACTAGTCTATTCTATTGTTATTTTCTTACATGGTATTAGAGCTCAGGATGATCTAAGTGGTGTAGAAGCAAAAAAACACAGAGGTTGTAGAGGTCTCAACGACAAAAGAGAAAAGATGTCAAGTGGTATGTCATCATCTACAACTAGGAATCAAGGTGGTTCGTCAACAAGAGTAGGTGGAGCACAAATAGGAGCAGTAGTGATACTGGTCATCCCAATGTTGCGGATATGACCACCAACCTTCATGGAAGGTAAACTTGATGGTACAAACTACACCCTATGGACGTTTAAAAGTATCCTTGATTCATATGAGCTTTTGGAGACTATTCTTGGGATTGATCATGAGCCCCAAGAAACACCTAATCCAAATAATCCTGGTCAAATGATTCCTCCTAACGCTGATCTCTTATGTGCTTGGAAACATAGAAAGATAGATACTATGTGCTGTAGTTACAATTACTTCTGATTGTGTTCTGACTCTCGTTCAGCATGCTACGAAGGCATGTGAAGCATGGAACATATTGAGAAATCAATACGAAACTCATAATTAGACATGGATTCAAAACTTGGAGAATCAGCTAGCAGCAAAAAGGTTTGCCGATGGGGGAGATTGCTGATGTGTTTATCACTCACATAAAGAATCTAAAAGATCAAATGGTGGGAGTAGGTGTTCAAAAGTTAAGTGAGGAGCTAACTCAACGTTGTCTTCGAATTTTTCCAACTAAGTTTGATGGTTTGGTAACTACTCTTAATAGTCAAATCAGACCTCAACCACTAACTTTTGAAGAATTTAGTGCCTTACTCATGGAGGAGGAGTTGTGGTTCAAGGTTGTTGATATATTTAGGTAGTGATGTGTGTGAACACTCTAGGACTGCCGGAGCACTTTTTTCCCTCTTTAGGAGGTTTTTTCCCCCGGCTTGTATATACGCCTATTGCCCTAATGGGCTACTTATCTTTGTACATTCTCTAGTAATACATTTAGTATTGTGTGTTTGTGCTCCAAGCTTCTTCTTCTTCCTTGTGTTGTTCGCGTGCTTCCGCAGACGTCTATCTCCAACAATTGGTATCAGAGCAGGTCGTCGCTTCTTCTAGGGCACTGTCGACACTCCTCCGTTTGCAGTCTCAGATTCGCACGAAATTTGGTGAGCATACTCAGGGTGTTTCCGAAATTTGGTGAGCTCGTTTCGGCCTCCGAACGCACTATCGCAGTGCTTGTGCAGGCTATTTTGTCCTTTTGTGCCAAAGGTATATACCAGTTTCTGTTCGTCAGTTTAAGCGTCTCAAAGTTTGCTACAGGTCTAGCAGAACTCGTCTGGGTTGTTCTATTCAACTTTCTGAGATACAGTCAATTTTTTGCATCAAGGTATTTTAGTCACCAGCCATGGCTAAAAGCAGTGATGTATTCCGTATGTTGGTTGTTGAGGATAAGTTGGATGGTACCAACTACCCATTATGGGCTTATATGATGCGACATGTACTGGTTGCAAAAGGATTGTGGAACATTGTGCAGGGTGTTGAAAGACGTCCTGTTACACCTATAACGACAGGTACTGCAAATACAGGTGTTGGAGCTGATGAAGATGGTGTCGAAGATGATATTCCGCAGATTCCTGTTCGTGCTGCTATTTCTGTTGCACCTACTGCAGAGCAGATTCGTTGGGATGGCAGAGATGCCCAGGCACATGCATTGATAGCTTTGTCTGTCAAACGTGCCATTATTCCTCACATTCGCTCTTGCAGAACAGCAAAGGAAGCTTGGGATACAATTACCACTTTGTACCAGGCTAGGAATGAGGCTCGTGTTGCTTACCTCTGAAAACAGTTGGAGAGTGAGCACATGACTGAAGGTGATTCTATGGACAATTTTCTTACAAAGATCAAAGACCTGAAGGAACAATTGATTTTTGCTGATGAGGTTATACCAGATAGCTCACTTGTGCAGACCGTTCTGAATGGTCTTCCTGATTCATATCAAAGTTTTGCCTCTACTCTTCGGTTGATGATGAAAGGCAATCCGAATGCCTTGTCATTTGAGGAATTAGTCTTTGTTCTGTTGCAGGAAGATCAGTCCAAGTAGAACAGGTCCATTATGCGTGTTGCAGATAAAGCTTTCCTGGCTAGTCAGAAGGGCAAAGGAAAATGGAGCTCTTCTACTAGTAAGCAGAAATCTGCAAATGCTACACAATCGAAGAACCAGGATAAAGATGAGAAGAAATCAGAAAAGCAGAAATTGTTCTGCAAGTACTGTAAAGGAAATGATCATATTATAAAGAACTGTCCAAAACTGGCTGCTAAAGAGGCAAAGAAGAAAGAGGCTGGAATGGTTGCTGCAGAGACCTCTACACCAAAAAGAGAGTCTGCAAATCTTGTGCAGGAAGAAGAATGGGCGTTTACTACTGTCTGCAGTTTTGACCCATCTTCTCATGATCAGTGCATGTCTGCAGTAAACTCAGATGTTTGCTACTTTGACAGTGGGGCGACCAAACATATTACCTCGCAGTGCAGTTTCTTCTCTTCACTCGAGCCTGCCCCTACAGGGAATACTGTCACATGCGCCAATAACTCCTCTTATCCTGTTATGGGAGTTGGTAAGATCATTCTGACTACTGCTGATGGTAGTTCTTTCACTTTGTCAGATGCTTTATTTGTGCGAGGGATCAAAAAGAACCTGTTATCAGTTTCTGCATTAGCCAAGATTGGCTTGGTTGTGAAATTCGTTGATGACAGGTGTACAGTCCATGATCTCTCAAATGGCGATGTGATTATTGCTTCTGGCATTTTATGTCGTGGGCTGTATAAGCTCATAGACTATGAAAGATCTGTGAATGATTCGGCATGTGCAGTTCATGATTCTCAGGCTATGTCAGATGCAAAGCTTTGGCATGCACGCTTTGGTCATATGAATTTTGCTAGTTTGTTACGCCTGCAAAAATCTGAAATGGTGTCCTCTTTGCCGAAACTTGAGGCACCTGGAAAACATGTTTGTGAAGGCTGTATTTTGGGCAAAATGCAGCGTTCTTCCTTTCCAAAAGATGGTTCAGTTCGGGCTACGCAGAAATTGCAGCTTGTACATAGTGATGTCTGTGATCCTATGCAGACACCCTCTTTTGGAAATTACCTTTACTTCGTGACTTTCATTGATGATTTTTCCAGGCATGCATGGGTATATCCACTCAAAGCAAAGTCCGAAGTGTTCATGTGCTTCAAACAGTTTTTGGTTTTGGCTGAAAATCTGTCAGCATGTAAAATGGGCACCCTCCGTTCTGATCGAGGGGGGGAATATATGTCTTCAGATTTTAATGCATTTCTGGCTCAACGTGGGATAAAACACCAGTGTACAGTGCCGTATACACCTCAACAGAATGGAGTTGCTGAACGAAAGAATAGGTCACTCATGGAGATGGCGAGGTGCATGGTCAAAAGTCAGGCTTTACCACATAGTTTCTGGCTTGAGGCGGTCATGTGTGCAGCATATGTACTGAACAGGTGTCCCACTAAAGCGTTGCAGTCTATCACTCCATATGAGGCTTGGCATGACCGCAAGCCATCTGTTGCTCATCTGCGTGTTTTTGGTTGTTTGGCATATGCATTAGTGCCTGAACAACATCGCAGAAAATTGGATGATAAGGCAGTAAAATGTATTTTTGCTGGGTACAGTTCTGAAAGTAAAGGCTATCGTCTGTATCATCCACAGACTAAACGCATTCTGGTTAGCCGTGATGTTGTCTTTGTGGAAGATGCTATTCAGCCATTGCTTTCATGTACTAAGGAGACATCTGTTAACTCCAAAGACATGTATGATACTTTGATGCCTCTTTTTACAGGTGGACAGGCTAGTGCTGGTCCTAATGAGGCAACTTCTCAGCCTTTGCAGGTTTCATATGATGATGCAGATCATTCCATTTCTGATGCAGATTTACATGATGCACTTGTTGATGAGAGAGCAGATATTGAGCAGGCAAAAACTATGCCACAATGGTTGGTGTAGACTTTGCGTGACAACAAATTAGATGCACCTTTGTCATATCGTACTAGTTCAGGCTCTCATAGTGCCTCCTTTGCATCAGATTGCTATGCTATGGCTGCATCTAGTCTCTGTGATGAGAATGAGCCTGTTTCTTTTGATGAAGCACAAAATTCAGAAAATTGGATGGCTGCTATGCAATCTGAATATGATGCTATAATGAAGAATGGTACATGGTCTTTATGTGACTTGCCTCTTGGCAAGAAGGCCATTGGCACTAAGTGGGTATACAAGCTGAAGCGTAAACCTGATGGTGCAGTTGACAGGTATAAGGCTAGGCTTGTTGCAAAGGGTTATGCACAGGAAAGAGGCATTGATGAGACCTTTGCACCTACATGCCGTATGACTACTGTTCGGAGCATTTGTGCACTTGCAGCCCATCATGGTTGGAATGTACATCAGTTGGACATTAAAACAGCATTTCTGAATGGTGACTTGCATGAAGAAGTGTATGTTTTTCAGCCCCGTGGCTTTGTGCAGAAAGGGCATGAAAACGAGGTTTGCAGGTTAAAGAAGGCATTATATGGTTTAAAGCAAGCACCACGTGCTTGGTATGAGAAGATACATGCCTATCTGATTGCACATGGTTTTGAGAACAGTCCAACTGAAAGCACCTTATATGTTAAACGTGCTAATGATGTGCTTCTGATCATTGTTGTCTATGTTGATGACATGCTGCTCACTGGTCCTATTGAGACACATATTGCTGATTTTAAGGCTGATTTGCATGCCTCATTTGAGATGTCTGATTTGGGGCATTTGCATCACTATTTGGGCATTCAGTTTATGCACGTTGATGGTGGAATGGCTTTGTGTCAAACGAAATATATTAACACATTATTGCAGCGTTTTGGCCTTGAAGACTGTAAGCCTATTGCCACTCCTATGGAGATAGGTTTACGATTGAGTCTTCATGATGCTGGAGATGCATTTGATGCTGTTCTCTATCAGCAGGCTGTTGGATGCTTGATTTACTTATGCATTACTCAGCTAGATATTCAGTTTGCTGTCTCACAGATGAGCAGGTTTATGCATTTCCCAAGAGTCACGCATTGGAAGGCGGTTAGGCGCATCTTTCGCTACTTGAGTGGTACTCGGCTACTTGGGTTGTTTTATCCCAAGGGGGGATCACTACCGCTAGATTTGCATGCTTTTTCTCACTCAGATTGGGCTGGTTGCTATGACACTCGTGTGTCCACCAGTGGTTTTTGCTTCATGCTTGGTAGCTCATGTATATCTTGGTTGAGCAAGAAGCAGCCTACTATGGCCACTTCCAGTTGTGAGGCTGAGTATAGGGCAGCTTTCACAGCGACTGTTGAGTGTGTGTGGCTCAGACGCCTTATGGCTGATTTGGGTGTTGGCCAGTCTTCTGCCACCACCATCTTCACTAACAGTCAGAGCGCATTGGCAGTTGCGAGGAACCCTGTGTTCCATGCTCGCACTAAGCACATTGAGGTGCATTATCACTATGTTAGGGAGAGGTTCTCTGCTGGGGAGATTAGCTTGGCATATATGCCCACGCAGGAGAACATTGCAGACCTTTTCACGAAGGCTCTGCCTAGGGAGAAGGTTGAAGCTTTCCGTAAAGCTTTGGGCTTACTTACTTTTGTGGAGTGATTTCCACATAGCTTGGCACTTCCTTATACATGAGTGCCAGCTCCTTGTTCACCGCATCACTCCCAGGGGGGATTTGTTGATATATTTAGGTAGTGATGTGTGTGAACACTCTAGGACTGCCGGGGCACTTTTTTCCCTCTTTAGGAGGTTTTTTTCCCCCGGCTTGTATATACGCCTATTGCCCTAATGGGCTACTTATCTTTGTACATTCTCTAGTAATACATTCAGTATTGTGTGTTTGTGCTCCAAGCTTCTTCTGCTTCCTTGTGTTGTTCGCGTGCTTCCGCACACGTCTATCTCCAACAAAGGCAAGGAGTGGTGGCAGCAAAAGAGATGCTACATTCACAGCGAATGCCAAAGGAGGCAAAGCAGACTCTTCAAAAGATGGAGACAAAAAGAAGAATGAAAAAAAGAAGTTCAAGGGAGCATGTTTCCACTACAAGAAGAAAGGACACAGAATCCAAGACATCAAGAAGGAAGAAGTGAAGACTAGCTCTTCAAAAGGTGGCAAGGGCAAGGATTCTTCCAACAGAGCAAAATTAGAGCTTGAGTTATTTGTTGTGATAGAGGAGGTGTGCTCCTCAGCTGAAGATTCAAGAATGGATGACTCATGGGTGTTGGACAATGGTGCATCTCATCACATGATGAGCAGAAAAGACCTTTATAGTTCCTTATCGCCTCTAAAGGAACCCATCACAGTAAAGGTAGGCAATAATGCAAGTTGTCTTGCAGAGGGTGAAGATACGATTTCTTTCATTAACTCTAACGGTGATGTCAGAAATCTTTCAAATGTGTTGTATATTCCACAAATCAAACAAAATCTACTTTCAGTGGCTTCTATAATTGATCAAGGTCATCAAGTATCTTTCAAGAAGAGAGGAGCTAAGATTATGGATAGTAACAACAACATTGTCGGGACTAGCATAATGAGGAACAACATGTATGAGTTGTGTGCTCTTATCGCCACTACAAGTGTGGGCACAAGTAAGCTATGGCATGAGAGATTTGGCCACATTGGATACCCTGTACTAAAGGAGATGCATCACAGGGGTGTGGTTGCACACCTAATATCGATTGCAGAAATGAATGAACCATGTGAGGCTTGCATGATGGGCAAGCAACAGAGGAAGGCATTTCCACAAGAAATCAAGAATAGTGCAAGCTATCCTCTAGAGTTGGTGCATGCTTATTTGTGTGGAAAAATTCCTAGACAGTCTTTGGGTGGATATTCCTACTTCATGTTACTTGTCGACGACTATAGTAGGATGATGTGGGTGTACTTCCTTCATGATAAGGCTCAAGCTTTTGGTAAGTTTAAAGAATGGCTTCAACTTGTTGAAAATGAAATAGGGAAGAAGATGAAGAATTTCAAGACAAACGGTAGTGGTGAGTTCACATCAACAGAGTTTGAGGATTTCTACAAGAGTAAAGGAATCAATCATCAACTCACAGTGGCACATAGTCCTCAACAGAATGGGGTTGCAGAATGTCGAAATCAAACCATCATGGAGATGTCAAGATGTGTGTTGAAGGGAAAGGGTTTCGCTAACCAATTTTGGGCAGAGGTTTTCAACAGTGTTGCCTACATCTTGAATCAAAGCTACACCAAGGAACTTGATGGAAAGACTTCACAAGAAGCCTAGACTAGTAAAAAGACTTCTCTTTCCCATTTCAAAGTATTTGGAAGTGAATTTTATGTACATCTTCTAGATAGCAGAGAAACAAGCTTCAACCAAAAAGCATCAAATGTATCTTCTTAGGGTACAACAAAGATAAGGAGGCTTTTAAACTTTATGACCTTGACGATAAGAAGATCATGGTGAGTCACAATGTGGTGTTTAAGGAGGAGCAGCCACATGCAGTGGAGGAGGAAAAGAGAGCTTTCACTTTATCATCAAGTGAATGGGCAATCCACTATGCAGGTGAATGGGCAATCCATGATGTGGTGTTTAAGGAGGAGCAGCCACATGCAATGGAGGAGGAAAAGAGAGCTTTCACTTTATTATCAGGTGAATGGGCACATATATTCTCACTTGTTGTAACATTGTTCAATTTCTGTGTTTCATTTGTTTCTATTAGAGTTCATGCCATTATGCAAGGCAAAGAACGAGATACCAATAGGCCTAGTCAAAATTTTTCCATGGTAAATGATGTCCCAACAAAAGTGAAGAAAAGTGGGAATGTGATGCTCAGATAGGCTAGTTGGGGATGTTTTATTGTACTCTATGTCTATATTTTTTTGGGTGTTTTGATGTTTCCAATTGGTATCATGGATTACACAATTGTACTCTAGAGAGAAGAAAAAGCCTTGGGATGAGTTTCATAACCAGCATTTGTTCTTCCTTAATGAAGAAGAAAATCAGAAATAGTACAAACCAAATTTTCTTTGTTTGTGGATGTATGATATGAGGAAGATCAATTCATCTTTGATGTTCTTCCTCAAGAACTCCTAGTAGAAAACTTGTTCTCACTTATGGAAAAGTAAGCAAAAGAAATTTCTTATGTCTCTCTTTAGGGAAAGGGAAAGCCTGGAATAGATTCCACAACTAGAGCCTTCTTCCATAAAGAATAGATGGAGAGATTTTATGCACTCTTTAGATTGTCTAGATAGAGTGGCACTTTTCTATCAAAGACAATAAGGAAATCATATAGTCAATGGTTAGGTTGAGTCTCATCGGAGGACTCTAGGAGAGTGATTATGTCTATTTCTAGTGATGAATTCTATCTTTAGGGTTTTAGGAGATAGTGATACATCTTAACTATTCGGTTACCAAAATCTTAGTTGGTGTTTCATCGTGAGGATGGTGATTGAGCATCATTTAGGAGGATGGGTACTTATAGATTATATGAATCTTAGGAAGGAATGCTTTTGCATTCATACGGCAAACTAGAGTGTCATGAATGCTCTTCCAATAGAACTTAGTCCATAGCTTATGGATGAAAAACCAAGAACTTTGTGGTTAGTGGAATGTAAAGGTTTTAACTTACTACGAAGGAATTCTTATTAGTAAGCGAGATGATGGATTGACATAGGATACAAGGTACTATAGCTACAAACTATTACTTGTGAATACACTTAAGGTTAGGAAGACCTAGAGTGGCATGAGAGCCAATCAATCAGTGTAGTTCTAGAGGGGTTTGACATCATTTTTCTATGGGAATTTTTTCTATATTTCCATAGGATTTCATGGTTTATTATCTCCATTATACTATGGTCAAGTTTGGTTAACTTGGCATGCATCACTTATCTTTCATTTTATTTCTCAGAGAGGTTATGGGAGCGATTGAAGGAAGAATGTGTACATGGGAGAAAGTAGATGGTTTCTCACATCTAAGATGATCTCTTATGAGTATTTTTAAGGGGAAAGATACGAGGAAAAAACACACAAAGATCACCATGTCCAAAATGAACATGGGGTTTAGGGGAGTTTGACCACTTTCTACCATTACAAACATTTCATATATATTTTTGAGGATGAAAATAATTTCAAGGGGAAGGAAATGTCACATTATAAGACATAAGTGGTGAGAACACAACCTTATTTGTTTTGATTGCATATCTACCACATGGCAAGGTTGGAACACCTTGTCTATTTTTGGTAGAAGACTAGAGAAATAGAGCCATTAAGGGGACTCATGTACGAGCTCGGTGGTAGGGTGGTATGACAGAGTTTCATCTCTATGTGTTATTAGTGGAGCTGACAATGAGAAGCTTCTAATATGATATTTAATGTCACATTACAAGACATATGTGGTGAGAAATCACCCTTATTGGGGTTGATTTCATATCTCCCACATGGAAATGTTGGTAGACCTTGTTTATTTTTGGTGCAAGACAAGAGAAAGAGAGCCATTCAGGAGATTCACATACGAGGTTAGCTACACGATAGTATGAAAGAATTTCATCTCTATGTGTTTGGTTATGGAGTAAAAAAGGAGAAGCTTCTAGTATGATATCACTCTATCCAGTGGATTGGGAAAGTGGAGAAAAGTATAGATAGATGAATAGATAGATAGATGGTGGATCGATGGATGGATGGATGGATAGATAGATAGAGAGATTGATAGATGGATGGATGGATGGATGGATGGATAGATAGATAGATAGATAGATAGATAGATAGATAGATAGATAGATAGATAGATAGATAGATAGATAGATAGATAGATAGATAGATAGATAGATAGATAGATAGATAGATAGATAGATAGATAGATAGATAGATAGATAGATAGATAGATATATATATATATATATATATATATATATATAGAAAAAAAGAAAGAAAGAAACATATATAGATAGATAGATAGATAGATAGATAGATAGATAGATAGATTGATGGATGAATAGATTGATAGATAGATAGATAGATAGATAGATAGATTGGTGCAAATAGCAAGCCTAAGTGCTTGGCTATTATCTTAGGAATACACCTTGGTTTATATACCTCACATAGAGGATCACATATGAACACCTACTTGTACATTTAGTTGTATTCACCATGGATAAAATGTAAAAAGTGAAGAAAGAGAAGAATCTCATGATTTTAGGGAGTTGAACCCATGACTCATGTGGTAGGAAGAATCACTTCAATCACCCCTAAAGTGTAGGAACACTTTTAGGTGAGGGAAATTCAAAATTCAAACTCAAGAAGTGAGTATAAATAGAAGTGTTTTAGTCGTGGTGCCATAGAGCCATTACTGAGAGCTATTGAACTACACGAATGAGCATAACTTGAGCTTAACATATGTATGTGCAGTCCACTACACTTTGCTTGTATCATATGTGTTGGAAACAATGTACCATTGGTAAAAAATTGGTCAAATTTGTCTAGGACTACAACATGTGTACAAGCTTTTATAGTCCCTCCTACAAGAACAGCAGCATGGGCGACGTGGTTAAGATGATATCCTTCCAAAGCTGCCACCAGACAAATGTAACAAACATATTCAGATGTATGGATAGAAATCTGAATATATATGAGATGTGTGAGCTAATAGGTTGTAGAAGAGTGAATATGGGTGACGGAAAGAGGAAGGATCAGTCTAAAACTGATAATCAACAAACCCTCATCTAACCTTAGGCTATGAAAATCCCTAAGTTAGATACATGTGTGAAAAGATCACATACTTACAAAAGTAGCAAAGAATGCTAACAAGTTTGGTGCCAGAAATCCTCAAACTCATATGAACATATCTTCTCTAACACCTCATCCAAATATGCATAAAGTATATACGTACTGATTCTCTTGTACCTATGCCAAATAGGACTCCTCCTGATACGAATGTTACTGCCTCCATAAGCTCCAAGTGTGCATAAAGAGAATATGTACCTGAATACTTAACATAAGATGCAAATCTTATGTTAACCACCATCCAATGTCTTTGAAGTAACCCGAAATCTTCATGTAGAAGAAAATCTTCAAATACATCATGTGAATGGCCGATCCACACCATCAAGCTGCTAATATCCTCTCCATAAGCAAGAGTGTGAGCACACTCTTCTTCTTCAAGAAGAACTCCATAGCTGCTCCCCAACATGCTCCAACAAAGCACCATGGCTGCCCCATGTGCTTAAAGCACTACCTCAAAGAGGTACCAAACTTCCAAAGCTTGTGTTGTAATAGGTGATGGATGATTACAATGAGCCTATGGCTCTTCTTTTATAGTATTTGTGATCCCTTCAAAAGCTCTCCAAAAGCAACCAATAAAGCACATAAATAAAGCACACGATCGCTTTAATAAAGCACAAGTAATCGCCATCGCAAATTGTAAGTCGTCCGCCCACCGCTGTATGTGAAAAGCAAAAGTATGATAAAAAATCTTCCACCCTGCTTCAGTTTGTACCATTGTGACATTGAAGGGGGGATTGTTGGAAACAATGTACCATTGGTAAAAAATTGGTCAAATTTTTCTAGGATTACAATAGGTGTACAAGCTTTTATAGCCCCTCCTACAAGAAGAGCAGCGCGGGCGACGTGGCTAAGATGATATCCTTCCAAACCAACCACCCGAATTCGAATCCTAGGATGCGCAGCTTGGAAGATTTTTTATCATACTTTTGCTTTTCACATGTAGCGATGGATGGACGACTTACGATTTGCAATGGCTATTACTTGTGCTTTATTGAAGCGATCGTGTGCTTTATTTATGTGCTTTATTGGTTGCTTTTGGAGAGCTTTTGAAGGGATCACAAATACTATAAAAGAAGAGCCATAGGCTCATTGTAATCACCCGTCACCTATTACAACACAAGCTTTGGAAGCTTGGTACTCTTTGAGGTAGTGCTTTTAGCACATGGGGCCGCCATGGTGCTTTGTTGGAGCATGTTGAGGAGCGGCTATGGATTTCTTCTTGAAGAAGAAGAGTGTGCTCACACTCTTGCTTATGGAGAGGATATTAGCAACTTGATGGTGTGGATCGGCCATTCACATGATGCATTTGAAGATTGTCTTCTACATGAAGATTTTGGGTTACTTCAAAGACATTGGATGGTGGTTAACATAAGATTTGCATCTTATGTTAAGTATTCAGGTACATATTCTCTTTATGCACACAGGTACTACTTGGAGCTTATGGAGGCAGTAACATTCATATCAAGAGGAGTCCTATTTGGCATAGGTACAAGAGAATCAGTGAAAGAACTTGGAGAAGCTTGTAGAAGGTAGAAAAGTGTGTTTCGAAGCGACAAAGTTTGGTCAAGCCAATCGGCACAAGACCAGCCCTTGAACTTATGGAGACTCAAATAGACCTTATAGGCATGCAATAAGTGCAAAGAAACACACTATGTACTTTGGAGCATCAAGGAGAATGAGTCGATACAAAATAGATAGGTTCGCGGGTCGACTAGCTCAAAAAATTTACTATCTATGGAAGAGACAATGAAATTCAAATGCCCATGGCGACCAACATGATTACAATTAGAAAAAATCATTCTATGGGAGTGATACACATAGGGTTGAGTGTATGGAATGCACAAAATTATAAGGAATAAGCAAAATATGCTATAGGAATGAATGCGACATTCACCGGTGGTACTTCCTATTTTTTAGGAATACATAGAGATTGACCCCGAGACAGAAAAACTCAGATTTCTCAAATTTCTCCCAATCTACTAAACCAAATGCTATGCAAATTTATAGGCATAAACTAGACACTAATTCCTTTCCAATGAGCCATCTTGCACTCAATTTGGAGCTCTAGAGAAAGAGCCGCAACCTCTGCAAGATTACTGTTGGTGAAGAAGATGATGCAGAGAATTGAAGGAACAAGACAATGATGGTCACAAGTGTATGTATATTGCTTCCATATAGTGTACAAGTGATTTCAAGTCTTTATATAGACTCTAGGAGTGTTCCACAACTTCTATAAGTCGAATTTGAATTCAAGTGAAGGTGGGAATGGTTGTTGGAGGGAATCAATTCACTTTCCTACAATCTAGGAAAAGTGAAGATCTAGTTTGATCTACTTTTAGGTGATTTGATTTGCTTGATTGAATGCAACTTCAACCACCACAAATTCGTGGGATTTGGGCTCTATTTTCTACCTTTACATGTGTAAAGCTCAAGGCTTTTACAACGGTAAATGAGCCATCAAAAATCTCTCAAAAAAATACAATAAATGAGTATAAGAAAAAGAACTCTCCAATGAATATTCTTTCGACGCGATAGCCTTTGATGTAGATCAAATCCACCTCAAGCATAGTGTAAGCTTGATGCTTCAATAGCTTCCCCTCAAGCTAAAGTATGCTTGAGTCTTCATTCTCTGATAGGTTGAATACCTGCCATAGCTTTGGATCTACAAAGATTTACTCCATCAAGTGCCTTCGTCATCATATGTGCTACTTGCTTTTCAGTAGGAACAAAAGAAATGTCAATCTCCTTTGCCATGAGCTTCTCCCTGATGAAGTGGTAATGGACTTCTATGTGCTTGGTTCTCGCATGGAAAATAGGATTTGCCGCTAGATGCATGGAACTTAGATTATCTCCAAATATGTTTGGAACTCACAAGTCCCAAATCTGTATACAATGCTTTTAACCATATTGCCTCTTGAGTTGCTATGGTCAAGCCTCTGTACTGTGCTTCAGTTGAGGATAAAGCAACGTTTGGTTGCTTCTTGGAACTCCATGACACTAGCTTCGATCCTGCAAATGCTAAGTAACCAGATGTACTTTTTCTATCATCCTTAGCTCCTGCCCAATCTGCATCTGAGTAGATTTTGATATCCAAATATGAAGAGTAAGGATAGAATATACCTTTGTTGATTGTACCTTTGAGATACTTAAGTACTCTCTTAGCCGCATCCATTGTGGTCTTCTCGGTGAGTGCATGAACTGACTAAGCACTCCCACACTATATGAGATGTCTGCCCTTGTATGAGTAGCATATATCAAGCTACCTACCAAGCTTTGATATTCTTTAATGTCTTCAATTTTCTCACCTTCATAAACACTAAGTTTATGATTCATCTCCAAAGGTGTACTTGCAGGTTTAGTGTTCTCCATTTTGAACTTGAGAAGAAGAGCTTGAATGTATCTTCTTTGAGTCAAATACATTCCTTCATCTATGTATATCACCTGCATACCTAGGAAATATGTGAGTTCACCTAGGTCACTGATTTTGAACTCCTCTTGCATGTGTCTCTTGATCCTTTGAATGCCATTTAGATCATCACCTGTCACAATAATATCATCTACATATACACATACATAGATAACCTCATTGTGATCCCTTTTGATGAATAGAGAAGGATCTAAGCTGCTAGCTTTGAACCCTTGATCTTGAAGATATGTAACCAACCTGTAATTCCAAGCTCTTAGAGCTTGTTTCAATCCATACAATGCTTTCTTAAGTCTGCAAACATAAGATGGATGATTAGGGTTTTCAAAACCTGGTGGTTGTGACATGTATACCTCTTCACTTATCCAACCATTTAAGAATGCATTTTTCACATCAAGTTGGAGGAGTCTCCAATTCCTTGCAGCAGCTACACTTATCAATGTCCTGATTGTAGTCATCTTTGCAACTGGTGAGAATGTTTCCTCATAGTCTATACCATGAGTTTGTGAGCATCCTTTGGCAACTAATCTTGCCTTGTACCTACAAACTGATCCATCTGAGTTTCTTTTAACTTTATATACCCATCTGCAACCAATTCCCTTTTTATTCGATGACATTGGAACCAAATCCCAAGTGTCCATTTCCTTCAATGCATCTATCTCTTCTTTCATGGCCTTTTCCCAATTAGGGTTTCCCTTTGCCTCTTCATAGGTTGAGGGTTCCTTTGAAATAGAGTCTTTTGCCAAGTATATTGAATGCTTCGTAACAAATGTGGAATCATATCCATACCTTTCTGGTTGTTTCTTCTCTCCTGCTGATCTTCTAGGTACTTGTTTGGAGCATTCTCCAACCTCTTGCATCTTTGCTTTGCCTCTTGACTTCCATAGCTTGTAGTCCTTTTCTCTTTCATCTTGGTCATCGTCTATATCACTTCTTGGATCTTGGACCTGTGTATCATGCTTGCTTCCTAATTGATGAGAGTCAGAATCAAGATCATATGGTAGTGTTACCTTTTGTTTGTCTTCATCATACCAAGACCTGTGTTCTTCAAACACAACATCTCTACTTGTAGTGAATTGCTTGGTTGAAGGATTGAAGAACCTGTAACCCATATGAGTTGAATCATATCCAATAAACACTACCTTTGTTGCCCTTTCATCTAGCTTACCTCTTATCTGTGATGGTACATGAACATAAGCTAAACAACCAAAAACCTTGCAATGTCCAAGACTAGGTTTTCTTCCATGCCATGCTTCATAAGGAGTCATACCTTGAAGTGATTTGGATGGTAGTCTATTGACAAGGTACACAACAGTTGAAATAGCTTCTGCCCATAGATAATGTGGCAACTTCTTCTCTTCGAGCATTGTTCGGGCTGATCCAACCAATGTCTTGTTTCTCCTCTTTGCAATTCCATTTAGTTGAGGAGAGTACCTAGTAGTCACTTCTCTTTTGATACCTTTGTCCTGCAAGAACTCATCAAAATCTTTGGAGAAGTATTCTCCCCCTCCATCAGATCTGAGCTTCTTTAGTGATCTACCTGTATGATTCTCCACATGTGCAAGATACTTCTTGAAGCAATCAAACACTTCATTCTTACTCTTGATAAAGTATAGAATAGTCCATCTACTATGGTCATCAATAAATGAGAGATAGTACCTTGATCCTGCCAATGAAGGTTCTTGACTTGGTCCCCATACATCTGTATGTACTAAGTCCAATAAATTGTTGTCGATGTAGCCTTTGTGGTTGAATGGTTGTCTTTGTGCCTTCCCAATCTGACATGCATCACACCTGTTGATCATGTGTTGCTTTGATATGTTCGGCAGTCCTAGAACACTTTGATCCCTGCATATATCCTTCAAGGTTCTTTCATTCACATGAGCAAGTCTCTTACGCCACACTTCAAACTCACTTAGGGTTTGAGACCCAAAGTTGAATAGAGCTATGTTCCTGGTTTCTCCTACTTCAAAAGTAAAGAGCCTACCATGCTTCTCACGTCGGGCTATCTTCTTGAAGCCTTGACATGGATCTTCCACAAAAGCTCCATGTTGGGTGAACCTAACTTGCAAGCCTTTTTCAACTATTTGGCCCACACTTATTAGGTTTTTAGTGATAGTGGGTACATAGAGAACCTTACTTAGAATGTTTGTCCTGCCATTGGAAGCTTTGACATTACCAATCTTCTCCATATTGTGCTTTGTGTCATCCCTGTTTGCACTTCATGTCTATGCTTTGGACTTTCCAATCAGATAGAAGAGCAATGTTGCCTGCAACATGATTTGAACATCCTGAATCTATGTAGAACAAAGGATCATCTTCTTTACCTTCTTTGTGGCTTAGATTCATAAGAAGCAATGAGCCTTCATGTGGTTGATCTTTTGAATAATTTTTGTAGTCCCTTCTATTATAGCTTCTATTGTTATTGTTGAAGTTGTGTCCACCTCTGCCTCTATTGCTGCCATATCCACCTCTTCCACTTCCTTTCTGGGTCTTCCCATTGAACCAACAATTCTGAGTGGTGTGGTTGGTCTTATCGCATATGGCACAAGGTTGAACATTCTAAACTTTGGCTTTGTCTTGCTTTGGTTCTTTCTTCTTCCCTTTCCACTTGCTCTTGCTTGCGAAGTTGGCTTGGGAATTCTCTTCTTCATCTTCTTCCTTCTTCTTGCCTGTCTGCTTCTTATCCTTCTTATCTGCATATAGAGCACTAGTTGAATTACCATGATAAGAGCTACCTTCCTTTATGCTATTGTTGGCTTCTTGATTGAAGAGTTGTCCAAGAAAAATGTTGAAGTCAGGAGTTTGCACATCCATGATGAGATCATAAGCCGTCGTGAAGGATTGCCATTGCTTATCACTTCAAATGCCGTTGAGAATTTGCCTCATGATGACCTCTTCTTCAATCAACTCTCCAATGGATGTTAACTGATCTGCAACCTCCTTGACCTTGGTAACAAACTCTGTGATGGTTTGTTTAGGTGTCTTCTTCATTTGGTTGAACTCGTTCCAAAGATGATTCTTTCTTGCTTTGGTACTAGCAGAAAAGAAAGTGTCCAGGGTATCCCAAGTCTCTTGACATGTCTTGCATCCTCTAATATGTGATAATAGAAAGTCAGAGATAGAGTTTAGTATGTACGACCTTTCTTGAGCATCCCTTGTGCACCAAAGTGTGAGTTTATCTGTCTCCTCTTGTGTAGGTCCTCCTTTGGATCTTGGAATAGGCATAGCTTCATCACCTGCTACAATTCCATAAAGATTTCTACCTTGCAAATAGGCCTCCATTTTGATTTGCCAAGCCGCATAGTTGTGTCGATCAAGCTTCTCGATCATTGAGGGAAAGCCATCACCCATCTTGATCTAGCTTTGATACCAGTGAAAGAACTTGGACAAGCTTGTAGAAGGTAGAAAAGTTCGTTTCGAAGCGACAAAGTTTGGTCAAGCCAATTGGCACAAGACCAGCCCTTGAACTTATGGAGACTCAAATAGACCTTATAGGCATGCAATAAGTGCAAAGAAACACACTATGTACTTTGGAGCATCAAGGAGAATGAGTCGATACAAAATAGATAGGTTCGTGGGTCGAGTAGCTCAAAAAACTTACTATCTATGGAAGAGACAATGAACTTCAAATGCCCATGGCGACCAGCGTGATTACAATTAGAAAAAATCATTTTATGGGAGTGATACACATAGGGTTGAGTGTATGGAATTCACAAAAGTATAAGGAATAAGCAAAATATGCTATAGGAATGAATGCAACATTCACCGGTGGTACTTCCTATTTTTCAAGAATACATAGAGGTTGACCCCGAGACAAAAAAACTCAGATTTCTCCCAATCTACTGAACAAAATGCTATGAAAATTTATAGGCATAAACTAGACATTAATACCTTTCCAATGAGCCATCTTGCACTCAATTTAAAGCTCTAGAGAGAGAGCAGGAACCTCTGCAAGATTAGTGTTGGCGAAGAAGATGATGCAGAGAATTGAAGGAACAAGACAATGATGGTCACAAGTGTATGTATATTGCTTCCATGTATTGTACAAGTGATTTCAAGTCTTTATATAGACTCTAGGAGTGTTCCATGACTTCTACAAGTGGAATTTGAATTCAAATGAAGGTGGGAATGGTTGTTGGATGGAATCAATTCACTTTCCTATAATCTAGGAAAAGTGAAGATCTAGTTTGAACTACTTTTAGGTGATTTGATTTGCTTGATTGAATGCAACTTCAACCACCACAAATTCGTGGGATTTAGGCTCTATCTTTCTACCTTTACATGTGTAAAGCTCAAGGCTTTTACAACAGTAAATGAGCCATCAAAAATCTCTCAAAAAATACAATAAATGAGCATAAGAAAAAGAACTCTCCAACGGATATTCTTTCGACGCGATAGCCTTTGATGTAGATCAAATCCACCTCAAGCATAGTGTAAGCTTGATGTTCCAACAATCAGTACGTATATGCTTTATGCATATTTGGATGAGGTGTTAGAGAAGATATGTTCATATGAGTTTGAGGATTTTCGGCAGCAAACTTGTTAGCATTCTTTGCTACTTTTCTAAGTATGTGATCTTTTCACACACGTATCTAACTTAGGGTCTTTCATAGCCTAAGGTTAGATGAGGGTTTGTTGATTATCAGTTTTAGACTGATCCTTCCTCTTTCTGTCACTGATATTCACTCTTCTACAACCTATTAGGTCACACATCTCATATATATTCAGATTTCTGTCCATACATCTGAATATGTTTGTTACATTTGTACATTCACTCATCCATCTATTCTGTTCACATAATGTGGTTGAGAGTTCTTCTCCCACATTGTACATTGAACATTGGTATATATGATAGTGTGAGTAAGTAGTGGCTTACGTAACACTTTACACATGTTGTCTAGTCTCTCTCTATCTTTGTCTCATCATTTGTGTGATTAAGTGTGGTATGTTCATGTTTTGTCAATATTGGAAGATTGCTAGATTCTATGTTGTATATGCTAGACCTATGGAACCTTGGACCTGTGATATGAGCAATGGTCCTACCTCATTTCCAACAATATGTTTGTTAGCATACATAATTTGATACAATTCTTCTAGATCATTTCTATCTATTGTTCTATGTTACATCTTCATCATTTTAGTGATTTTGCAAGAGTGATTTATCTATGTGTACTCCACCATTTGATTCACTTTAACTTGGTTAGCTAGAGTGAATTTCCTACTAAATAGATATAGAGTTTCAATTTTTTGGTTGAGCCAATCTTGATGTATGAACTGATGAAGTTGACTCTATCTACACATAATCTTGTCCCTAAAATGTTGGGATTAGCCCCCTGAGTTGCTAGACTCATTGGTCGGTGTATAGTGCCTCTAAATTATTGAAATAACTTGTATTAATTAGATATACACTTGAGTTAGATGTGTGCAAAAGCTCTCTAGTCAATTCATACTAGGTTATGAGCTCGGAGAAAAATACTAAGCACCAGCTTCCCAAAATAGAGGGTTTCTTCACATTTCTAGTACATGCAAGTTATCTGTTTTGGTACAAACTTTTGGGAATGACATTCCAAAGTATCTAGTGGGTATGAACACATTATTTTGAAGCAAAAGGAGTCTACTAAGCATTCTTAGAGTCAAATGGATAGGTGTAGAGCAGGTTTTGTGCACCAACAACTCATCTATGGAGCAACCCAAACCATCTCATCATAGTGGTATTAGAGGAACAACAAATCAACATGGGAGATGGATTTCCTTCATCCATAGATAATTTGGATTGAAATAACTACTCAGATTGGTCACTTAGAATGGAAGATTATCTTCAATGAAGAAACCTCTATGGTTACATTTTTGGACATGAGATGATGCCAATTCTCACAAGCAAGGGACATCTAATTCAAGAAGAAGAAGAGAGGTTAACCACATGGTGCTCAAAAGATGCTCTAGTGAGGTCATACATTCTTAACTCAATCTCTTACTTTTTACTTCCACACATCAAGAATTGCAAGACTTCATAAGAAATTTGGAATGCTCTTGAAGCATTCTTTTCATCAAGTAGCAAAGCTAGAAATAATCAACTTTGGATGGAGTTTACCACACTCAAGAAGATGCCCAAGAAAAGTGTGACTAATTTTGTCACCAAGATGAAGGATCTAGCATATCAAATTGGGAGCATTGGAGAATTCATTGATGAATAGTAGATAGTGAGGCAAGTAATCAATGGAATAACAACAAATGAAAAATGGGAAGCTTTCACCACAACCATGGACCTCTACATGGACATGTAGGTTCCTGACTTCAACACCCTCATGGGACAATTGTTCACACATGAGGGAAAGCTTATGAAGAATGGAGACAACTCAAAAGGTAATCAATCCTCTACCCTATGTACAAATAAGAACAAGAGTAAGGATGGTAAAGGCAAGAGTAAAAAGTCTAATGATGAAGGTAGTACTTCTCAAGAAAACTTTGCAGGTAGAGGTAAAGGTTCAAGAGGAAGAGGCGGAGGAGGAAGACAAGGTAGAGGGAGATCTCAGAGCTCCTCTCCATGTGCCATATGTGGCTGAACTAACCATATTATTGAGAATAGTTTCCAGAACCCTAGAAACCAAAGAGGAAGAGGCTACAACAAAGGTGGGTATGGAAGCTCAAGAGGAAGATTCAACAACAACAACAACAATGGTTACAACAAAAATTCATAAAGCAACAACAATCACCAAGGAGGATACATAGGAAGGAGAGACTACAACAACTATGCAAATGATCAAAATCAAGAGGACTCATTACTTCTAATGAATATGACTATGAAGCAAGGTAAAGCAGATGAACATGTATTCTATATAGAGTTAGGTTGCTCAAATCATGCAGTACGGAACGTAACCCTACTCTCAGACTAGGAGGACATGGAATAGACATGAAGTCCAAGCAAGAGATGAAACAAGGCATCTAGTAGAGAAGATAGGAAACATAAAGACTTCAGATGGTAATATGAACCTATTGAGCAAGGTATTGTATGTGCCTACCATAACTAAAATCTCATAAGTGTTGGCGAGATTGTTGAGAAAGGATTCCAGGTCAGATTCACAAAGAATGGAGAATCTGTTGAGGATCCACATCAGGGATTCAAGAGGATAACAAGAGCAAAAAAATTAGATAGACTATTTACATTTGAGCTCCAAGATACTAGGAACATTGCTTCGTTCAACTATGATAGTCAACCATTATCAGAAATGGAGATTTGGCACAAAAAGTTAGCTCATGTAGGTGAAAGGGCTCTAAAGCAAATTAGTAGGGATCAGACTATGCTTGGCTTACCAAATATCTCCAAGCAAAACATGATTTACAAATGCAGTGCTTGTCAATTTGGCAAGTCTCACAGACAACCATTCACAAAGAAGGGATGCATTCATAGAGACCTATTGGAACTAGTCCATATAGATGTATGGGGCCCAAGCAAGGAGCCTTCAATCTCTAGATCCAAGTATTATGTATCTTTCATTGATGATTGTAGTAGATGGACAATACTATCCTTTATGAAGCATAAGGATGGTGTTCTCTTGTTTCAAGAAATATCTAGCACTTGTTTAAAATCAAATAGGAAAGACTTTGAAGAGGCTAAGGTAAGGTGGAGGGGGATAATATTTCTCCCATGAACTTGATGCTTATCTCCAAGAGAGATGTATCAAAAGAGATATTACAACCAGGTATACTCTAGAGCAAAATGGAGTGGCAGACAAGAGGAATAGAACCATACTGGAGGCTGCAAGGTCAATGCTACATGAGAAGAATTTGACCAATTACCTATGGGTGGAGGCTGTATCTACAACTACCTATCCAATCAATAGAATCCCATCAAAAGCATTGGATGGGATGACACCTTACAAAGCATGGAATGGAAGAAGACCTAGCCTTGACTATTATAGGATTTTTGGGTGCATAGCATATGCACACATACCATCACAACTCAAAGGAAAATTGGATCCAAAGGTAGATAAGTGTATATTCATTGGTTATGAACTTAATAAAAAAGGCTATAGATTATATAATCCAAGTAATAAAGGTTTCATATTTAGTAGATATGTTGTTTTTTATGAAAAAAAATCTTGGTTTGAAGATGATTGCAGGAAAATCAAACTTTCCTATGACTTAGAGGAAGACTTTCTAACACCATCAAAGAGGAATGAGCATACACATGAAGGTTCAAGTGATCTTGATGATGATTAGAAGACTCAAAGAAGAGAAATCAATTCTTAGAACTCCAAAGGCAAATCCAAAGTGCAAGAGATGAGAGATGTGGTAGAATCATCTCAACAAACTATAAGGAGATCTACTAGAGAGAAAATGAAGACAAAAAGCTATGGTTATGACACATCCTTGGTCACTAAGCATTCCATTTACATTGCTTAGGATACAAATTCAGAAGAACCATCAACATATGAAGAGGCCAAGAAGAAACTTGAATGGAGAGATGCCATGGAAGAAGAGTTAGAAGCTCTTCAAGAGAATCATACTTGGGAGTTGGTTCCTAAGAAACCATCTATGCAGATCATTGGATCAAGGTGGATTTACAAGGTAAAGAAAAATTATGATGGCTCAATTAATAGGTACAAAGAAAGGCTTTTGGCTAGAGGTTTTTCTCAAACCCAAGGTATAGATTATGAAGAGACATTCTCACTTGTGGAAAAGATGCCTACTATTAGAGTACTCATGAGTGTAGCATCTTCTAAGAATTAGAATACCTACCAAATGGATGTTAAAATGCTTTTCTTAATGTTTGGATTTCAAAGGAGGTTTACATGGCTCAACCTCCTGGCTTTGAAGATAAAACATATCTAGAACATGTGTGCAAGTTGAAAAAAGCCTTGTATGGCTTGAAGCAAGCTCCTAGAGCTTGGAAACATAGATTGGTCACTTATTTGTAGGATAAAGGATTTATGGTGAGCAAGGCAGATCCTTCCATCTTTATCAAGAGGAACCATTTAGAGGTCATATACCTCTGTGTATATGTGGATGATATAATCATTATAGATAATGATGCAAATGGAATCAAGAGGATCGAAGCTCAGATGAAAGAAGAGTTTAAGATCAGTGATCTTGGCCTACTCACTTGCTTCCTAGGTTTGGAAGTAGTATATACAGAAAGATGTATGTTCCTAACTTAGAGAAAGTACATTGGAGATATGCTTTCCAAATTCAAGATGGAAAATACAAAGGTTATAGGTACATCAATGGAGGTAATCATAAGCTAAGTGCTCATGAAGGTGAGTTAATTGAAGATGTGACTAGTTACGAAAGTCTTGTTGGAAGCTTGAACTATGCTACTCTAACTAGAATAGATATATGCTATGGAGTTAGTGTACTAAGTCCATTTATGCACACACCAAGGAAGCCTCACATGGATGCAGCCAAATGAATCTTGAAGTATTTAAAGGGAATAATTAATGAAAAGTTATGCTACCATTATACCTCTAATTTAGATATCAAACTATTTTCTAATGCAGATTGGGCAGGTTCCAAAGATGATAGGAGAAGCACATCAGACTATCTCACTTTTGCAGGTACCAAATTCATTTTTGGTCATCAAAGAAGCAACCTACAAATGCCCTCTCACCAACTGAAGCTGAATACAGAGGACTTGCAAATGCTACTCAAGAAGCTATGTGGATCAGCACTCTATACTTTGATTTAGGGTTGAATATTTCAACTCCACATATATTTGAAGACAACATTAGCTCATTGCATCTTGCTATTAATCCTATTTATCATGTTAGGACCAAAAATATTGAATTTCACTACCGTTGTGTCAGAGAAAATATCATTAGTAATATGTATCCACACATCAACAATGTGGAGATATGATGACAAAGGCATTGGATGGGAGCAAATTGAATCAATGATTGGTTTGCAATGAATCATGAAGGACTAAAGACTCAAGCATCTTAGGCTTGAGGGGGAGCTATTGGTGCAAATAGCAAGCCTAAGTGCTTGGCTATTATCTAAGGACTACACCTTGGTTTATATACCTCACATAAAAGATCACATATGAACACCTACTTATACATTTAGTTGTATTCACCATGGATAAAATGTAAAAGTGAAGAAAGAGAAGAATCTCATGAACTAAGGAAGCTGAACTCACTACTCATGTGGTAGGAAGAATCATTTCAATCACCCCTAAAGTGTAGGAACACTTTTAGGTGAGGGAAATTCAAAACTCAAACTCAAGAAGTGAGTATAAATAGAGCTGTTTTAGTCATGCGAAAATAAAGCCATTATTGAGAGATATTGAGTGACACCATTGAGCATACCTTAACCTCCACATATGTAGTACTCCACTACATGTCCCTTATATCATATGTTCATTAGCATACATAATTTGCTACAATTCTTCTAGATCATTTCTTATTACTGTTCTCTCGTACATCTTCATCACTTTAGTGACTTTGTAAGCCTGATTTCTCTCTGTGTACTCAACCAATTCATGAACTTTCACTTGGTAAATTTAGAGTGAAATGTATACTATATATTTACAAAGCTTTGCTATTTTTGGTATAGCCAATCTTGAGATATGAAGTGATGATTTCGACTATGTTTGCACATCATCTTGTTCCTAAAATGTCACGATGATCCCCATGAGTTTCTCAACTCATTTCTCACTCTATAGTGCGTCTAAATTCATGAAATAACTTTTTTGAGTTAGCTTTACACTTCAATTAGATGTGTGCAAAAGCTCTCTAGTGAATTCATACCAAGTTGTGAGCTTTGAGCAAAATATTGAGCACCAACATTCCAAAATAGAAGGTTTCTTTGCATTTCTAGTACATGAAAGTTATCTATTTTAATACAACCTTTTGGGAATGATGTTCCAAAGTACCTATTCAGTAAAAATGCATTATTGTAAAGCCAAAGGAGTCTTCTAAACATCCTTGGAGTCAACTTGGTAGGCGTAGATCAAGTTTTGTGCAACACCAACTAATCTCTGGAGCAACCCAAACCATCTCTTGAGAATATATATATATATATATATATATATATATATATATATATATATATATATATATATATATATATATATATATATATATATATATATATATATATATATATATATATATATATATATATATATATATACAGAGAGATGGATAGATAGATAGATAGTTACGTAGGTAGGTAGGTAGGTAGGTAGGAAGATAGATATATAGATAGATAGATAGATAGATAGATAGATAGATAGATAGATAGATAGATAGATAGATAGATAGATAGATAGATAGATAGATAGATAGATAGATAAATAGATAGATAGACAGATAGACAGATAGAAAAATACAGACATAGATAGATAGATAGATAGATAGATAGATAGATAGATAGATAGATAGATAGATAGATAGATAGATAGATAGATAGATAGATAGATAGATAGATAGATAGATAGATAGATAGATAGATAGATAGATAGACAGATAGACAGATAGAAAAATACACACATAGATAGATAGATATATAGATAGATAGATAGATAGATAGATAGATAGATAGATAGATAGATAGATAGATAGATAGATAGATAGATAGATAGATAGATAGATAGATAGATAGATAGATAGATAGATAGATAGATAGATAGATAGATAGATAGATAGATAGATAGATAGATAGATAGATAGATAGATAGATAGATAGATAGATAGATAGATAGATAGATAGATAGGTAGATAGGTAGATAGGTAGATAGATAGATAGATACATAGATAGATAAATAGAGAGATAGAAAGGTAGAGATATAGAGAGATAGAGAGATAGATAGATAGATAGATAGATAGATAGATAGATAGATAGATAGATAGATAGATAGATAGATAGATAGATAGATAGATAGATAGATAGATAGATAGATAGATAGATAGATAGATAGATAGATAGATAGATAGATAGATAGATAGATAGATAGATAGATAGATAGATAGATAGATAGATAGATAGATAGATAGATAGATAGATAGATAGATAGATAGATAGGCAGATAGACAGGTAGACAGATAGATAGACAGAAAAACTGACAGATAGACAGACAGTTAGAGAGACAGATAGATAGACAAATAGATAGACAGACAAACAAACAGACAGAGAGACAGACAGACAGAGAGACAGACAGACAGATAGATAGACACAGACAGATAGATAGATAGATAGATAGATAGATAGATAGATAGATAGATAGATAGATAGATAGATAGATAGATAGATAGATAGATAGATAGATAGATAGATAGATAGATAGATAGATAGATAGATAGATAGATAGATAGATAGATAGATAGATAGATAGATAGATAGATAGATAGATAGATATATAGATAGATAGATAGATAGACAGATAGGAAATATTCAAGTCAAGGCCCAAAGAATAAGGATGGAGACAAATCATGAGTTAGAATCAGATTTTGAGGAGTCTATAAGAAAATAACAAGACAACAGGATAGACCACTATACAGAGTTGTGAGAAAAAATGAAGACAAAGATAGATGCAGACAAACAGATAGAGAACTAAAATTCTCATGTTTTTGAGCGTAATGTAGTTACAATGATGTGTGGGCTGCCAATATGGAGCTTAGATGGCAATTTAGAGAGACTCTAGATGAAGGGCTTACTAGTGCACAACGCTATGTAAAGCTCAACCTGGGCCATGCTTATATAGCTTTTACAAAGAGAGCTAGTATAGATAAACACAATCGAGAGATATAAAATGGTCAGTAAAATATACACTTTGACAATATCTCCATGACCAGAAGTCCTACCATCTCATTCCTACAGACCAAGGGGATATGCCCCCGAAACCTCGTAGAAGAATGCAAGCCCCCCTCTACACTCCCCCCATTAAGGTTCTATGGGGAAACCACGTGATGCCACATGGCCTTTATTTTCACCTTGAATGGTAACCTAATGGCTCGAGAGTTTATGCCGTACCTAACGTGATGGCTAGGCTCACAAAGATCATCTATAACCATCAACGATCACACATAGACCTCATCTAGCTAAGAAGTTAGGGTTCTATAAATGTCCACGCTCTCACAATGGCTTCTCCTCATAATGGGGGCCTTACAACTTAGAGAATCATGGATCATTTGTGGTCACTTAAGGTAGGAGTTACGAGTATTGAGCATATATAACAACCCCCCCTCAATGTCCACCCTATGGTGAACTACCTCCTTGGTCTAATCCAAAGCTTCAGAAAGTGTCAAAGAAGTTGCTCTCTCCCAAGAGCCTTGGTAAAAATGTCTGCTCCATTTTCTTCAATTGGACAATAGCTTATCTCCATGACCCCATCCTCAATCAACTCATGGACATAGTGATATTGAATTTCTATGTGCTTGGTGATGGCCATGCAACTTTGGTTGTCACACTTCAACTCTATTGCCTCATGTCCTTGTATTATTCCTATATGTCATAGCATCCTCCTTACCCATATAGCTTCACATGCTACAACACATGCAACTTTGTACTCAGCTTTAGTAGGAGATAATGCTACAGTCGGTTGCTTCTTACTGATCCAAGAGAAAATCCTTGATCCTAAAGGAAAGCAATATCTAGAAACTGATTTTCTGGTATCAAAATCTCCTATCCAACTGACTCACAATATTTGACTATAGATGATGCTTCTTCATAAAGAATACCATAATCAGTGGTTCCTTTCACATACCTGAGTATTTGCATGATTGCCTTCCAATGAATTTGGTGAGGCTTATTAGAGAACCTGCTTACAACTCCAACAACATAAGAGATATATGGTCTAATATTGCACAACTAAATGAGACTTCCAACTAATTTCCTATATCCTCCAATATCCATTGGAGGTGAAGTATCTTCAATAGATAATTTTGTGTTGACCTCCATAGGTGTAGAAATTTCCTTGCAATCCTCCATGTAGAATGCCTTCAATATTTGTCTTGCATACTTTTGTTGAGAGATGAAAATCTTCCCTGATTCTTGCCAAACTTCAAGACATAAGCAATAATGCATTAAGCCCAAGTCTATCATTTCAAATTCTGAACTCCACATCTTTCATTTGTTGACGAAGAGCATCATCATTTCCTGTAATCACAAGGTCATCTACATAGAGTACAAGCACAATGGTCTTCCCTCTTATCTTTAAAACATACAAGCTACCATCAGAAGCACATCTTTTCAAACCTAAATCCAAGAGATACTTATCTATTTGTTGATACCATGCTCTGTGGGATTGTTTCAACCCATATAATGCCTTCTTCATTTTACATACCTTGTTCTCTAAATGGGGAGCCTCAAATCCTAAGGGTTGAGACATGTATACCTCCTCCTTGATGTCTGCATTTAGGAATTTTGATTTGACATCCATGTGATAGACATGCCAACGCTTATGTGCAGCCACACCTAGTACCACTCAGATAGTAGTCATCCTTGCAGTCGTGGAAAATGATTCACAAAAGTCAATGCCTTCAACTTGTGAGTAGCCCTGTGCAACAAGTCTTGCTTTATACTTTTCCAGAGTAAAATCAGCCTTGTACTTTAGCTTCCAGACCCAACTGGTGCCAATGACTTTATGCTTAGAGGTTCGATCCACTAGCTTTGATTTGAGAAGGTATACTCATATTAATCTTGCATGATCATCTACTAAGAGAAGAAGTAGAGTGATCTGTTAAGTGATGGGGTATTCATAGTCCATGAAGATCCATGTGGACTAGGGCTAGAGGGTTCACTACACAGGTAGAAACCTCTTTGGGAACTAGAGCCCTATACTACTTGCCTTCAGTGGAAGCTTGGTAGATATCATGAACTTGCCCAATTTTGGGTAGCCCCTTAACCATTTGTGATGTTGAAATCTTGGTTAAGTATGATGTGTGGCCATATCTCTTGTGCCACATGCTAGAATGTGACTCCTTCTAACGAAATCATGAAAGCTTGTATAAGCCTTTGTCTTCAAATCCTTGGGCTATTATATCCTTGGTGCTAGGTTCAATCACCTTCACTCATGTGTTTTCTAATAACAATTATTTGTGATGATTGGTGATTGGTATAACAGAGAGGAGGTTCGTAGACAAGTTGGGTACAAATAGTACATTTCATAAAAGCTTTACAATCCCCTTGGTGATTTGTAATTTGAGCTTTGCCCTTGCCTTCTATTGGAAGAGTTCTTTTATTGTCTAAATACATTTTTCCGTTGTGTTCTTCTAACTCTTGGAATGATTCTCGATCTTTGCACATATGAGAGGTGGCTCCACTGTCAAAGATCCATTCTTGTGAACAACTAGAAGTAATTAGGGTGTTGGCCTTTGTGGAGACAAATAGATCTTCACTTGAACAGGGAGAACTATTCCGAGAGGACTTAGTTTGGTGCCTGGAGGTAGAGGCTTTAGAGTTCTTCTTTTTATAGCAAAACTTTTCAAGATGTCATGTTTTAACCACAATAGTTGTAGTTGAACTTGTTCGATGAATTGTTGGAGCCTTGTTTGGGAGGGTTTCTTGAGTTGTGGCTAGTGTTTTTGGCCTTGTTGAATGGACCCTTAGCCATCATCATGGCTTCTTGCAAGGATGATGAATTCACTTATGAGTCGTGGAGGAGTAAAAGCCTCCTTACTTTGTACTTGGTCAACACATGGTCGCAATTGCAAAGGGTTGTGACAAAGGCTTCATAACACCTAGGAATCTTACTAAGAAGTTTGATGGATATATCCTTTCTTGACACTTATCTTCCACATAATGCAAGCTTGTGTTGGTAATCTTCAAAGATGGCAATGACTTTGGTAATGGGATCCTAGGGCCTAATGGAGAGGTTGTGGAACTTGTCTCCTAAGGTGTGGATTTTAAAAGGAGTTTTATCCTTATAAAGATCCTATAGTATTTTTCAAGCCTCATGTGAAGTCTTGCAAGAATTAATGTGAACTTTCATCAACTCATCATAGGCTAACAATAATTGTCCTAAGGCTCTCTTATCTTTGTCATTTCAAATGTTCTACGCTGCTAAATCACTATCTTGTCTTTCTCAGTTTTTGTAGCATCAACTACTTCATACAATAAGTTGTATATAGATACACCCTAATTGTATCCTTCCATAAATTATAGTTTATGCCATTTAATCTCTCAATCTTCGACATGAATAAGTTGTATATAGATACACCCTAATTGTATCCTTCCATAATTTATAGTTTATGTCATTTAGCATGGAGAGACTCATAGGTAGCTCAGGAGTGGCATACCTAGAAAAACTAGAAGGACCTTACAAGACTCAACTGGAATACATCAAGACTAACCGATTAGGTGCTTGCATCTATGAGAATGGTTTGAGAAGATTTTTTGTCCAGATTAAAAAGCCAGATCAACCCATTAGACTAGAACATCCAGTAGTCGAATTCGAGCATACATAGATAAAGAAGGGACCATGTATGTGGTCACCACCCAACGAGATAGGAAAGATGAAATTGGCAATATAATCTCAGAAGCTTAAATAGGTGACATGGAGCAAGAAAACTTAGGAAGAGAGCCAAAGACCCCCCGAGGCCAATCAGTCCTAACTAGAATAATCACTTAAGAGTGGGTTCCTGAGGACAATAAGAGCATAGATTTGTTTTTAAACCAAGAGATCGACGAAGCTTTCTGGAGGTATAAACTTGACCAGCCTAATGAAGTGGGAATGCTTACAATATACAAATTTTGTTGATATGTTTAGGTAGTGATGTGTCTGAACACACTAGGACCATCGGGGGCACTTTTTTCCCTCTTTAGGAGGTTTTTCCCCCCAGCTTGTATATATGCCTATTGCCCTAATGGGACTTATCTTTTTCACATTCTAGTGGTAATACATTCAGTATTATGTGTTGTGCTCCAAGCTTCTTCTTCTTCCTTGTGTTGTTCACATGCTTTTGCAGACGTCTAACTCCAACAATTGGTATCAGAGCAGGTTGCCACTTCATCTAGTGGTAATATAATTATTCTTCTTATCTTTTTACATTCTAGTGGTAATACATTTTGTATTGTGTGTTGTACTCCAAGATTCTTCTTCTTCCTTGTGTTGTTCACGTGCTTCTATAGACGTCTAACTCGAGCAACTGGTATCAGAGTAGGTCACCGCTTCTTCTAGGGCGTCATCTACACGTCTCTAGTTGCAGTCTCAAAATCGCACAAAATTTGGTGAGCATACTCAGGGTGTTTTAAATATCAAAACATCTTTGTTTTGTGGTGCCGAAATCGTGATCTGATCTTGTTTTGGCCTTCGAATGCACTATAGTAGTGGTTCTATAGGCTATTTTGTCTTTTTGTGCCAAAGATATATACACATTTTGATTTGCCAATATAAGCGTCTCAAAGTTTACTATAGGTTTAGCAGAACTCGTCAGGATAGTCCTGTTCAACTTTTACAGATACAATGTTTTTTTGTGCATCAGGGTATTTTAGTAAGTGGTCATGGCCAAAAGCGGTAATGTATTTTGTATGTTGACTGTTGAGGATAAGTTGGATGGTATGAATTACCCATTGTCGGCTTATATGATGCATCATATATTGGTCATAAACGGACTATGGAATAGGGTGGTGAAAGATGTCCTATTACACCTGTGAATACAGGTACTATAAATACATGTACTGGAGCTAATGGAGAGGATGTTGAAGATGCTGATATTCGATAGATTCATGTTTGTGTTGCGGTTTCTGCTACACGTATTGCACAACAAATCTGTTGGGATGGTAGAGATGCTCAGGCACATGCATTGATAGCCTTGTCTATCAAACATGCCATTATTCCTCACATTCGCTCTTGCAAGACAGCTAAGGATGCTTGGGATACACTTACCACATTGTACCAAGCTAGGAATGAGGCTTGTGTTGCTTACCTCCGAAAACATTTGGAGAGTGAGCATATGAATGAAGGTGATTCTATGGATAGTTTTGTGACAAAGATCAAGGATTTGAAGGAACAATCGATTTCTGCTAATGAAGTTATACCAGATAGCTCACTTGTGCAAACCGTTCTCAATGGGCTTTCTGACTCATATAAGGGTTTTGCTTCTACTCTTTGTTAGATGATGAAAGGCAATCCAAATGCCCTATCATTTGAAGAGTTAGTTTCTGTTCTGTTGCAAGAAGATCAATCTAGGCAGAATAGGTTCATTATGTGTGTTGCAGATCAAGCTTTCCTAGATAGTCAAAAGGACAAAGGAAAATGGAGCTCTTCTACTAGTAAGAAAAAATCTGGAAATGTTGCACATTCGACGAAAGAAGACAAAGATGAGAAAAACTCACAAAAGCAAAAACTATTTTGCAAATAATGTAAAGAAAATCATAATGTCATTAAGAGCTGTCCAAAATTGGCTACTAAAGAGGCAAAAAAGAAAGAGGCCGGAATGGTTGTTGCAAAGGCCTCTACACCAAAAACAGAGTCTCCTAATCTTGTGCATAATGAAGAATGGGCATTTACTATAGTTTGCAATTTTGACCCATGTTCTCATGAGCAATGTATGTCTACAGTACACTCAAATGTTTGGTATTTTGATAGTGGGGCAACCAAACATATTACCTCGTAGTGCAGTTTCTTCACTTCACTTGAGCCTGCCCCCATAGGGAATATTGTCACATGCACCAACAACTCCTCTTATCCTATCATGGGAGTCGCTAAGATCATTTTGACTACTGCTGAGGGTAGTTCTTTCACTTTGTCAGATGCTTTATTTGTGCCAAGGATCATAAAGAATCTATTATCAGTTTCAACTTTAGCCAAGATTGTCTTGGTTGTGAATTTTAGTGATGACATGTGTATAGTCCATGATCTATAAAATGGTGATGTGATTATTGCTTTTGACATTTTATGTCATGGACTATATAAGCTCATAGACTATGAAAGATCTATGAATGATTCGGCATGTGGAGTTCATGATTCTTAGGAAATGTCAGACGCAAAGCTTTGGCATGCATGATTTGGTCATCTAAATTTTGCTAGTCTGCTACGCCTACAGAAATAAAAAATGTTGTCCTCTTTGCCCAAACTTGAGGCACCCGGAAAACATGTCTCTGAAGGCTGTATTTTGGGAAAAATGCAGCGTTCTTCCTTTCCAAAAGATGGTTTAGTTCGGGCTACTCAAAAATTGCAGCTTGTACATAGTGATGTCTGTGGTCCTATGCAGACACCTTCTTTTGGAAAGTATCTTTACTTCGTGACTTTCATTGATGATTTTTCTAGGCATACATGGGTATATCCACTCAAAGAAAAGTTGGAAGTGTTATTGTGCTTCAAACAATTTTTGGTTTTGGCTGAAAATCTGTCAGCATGTAAAATGGGCACCCTCTGTTTTGATCGAGGGGGATTAATATATTTCTTCTGACTTTACACTGAACGTGGGATAAAACATCAATGTAGAGTGACGTATACACCTCAACACAATGGAGTTGCTGAACCAAAGAATAGATCACTCATGGAAATGGTGAGGTGTATGGTCAAGAGTCAAGCTTTACCACATAGTTTCTGGCTTGAGGCTGTCATGTGTGCAACATATGTACTTAATAGGTGTCCCACTAAAGCACTGCAGTCTATCACTCCATATGAGGCTTGGCATGATCCGAAGCCATTTGTTTCTCATCTGCATGTTTTTGATTGTCAGGAATATGCATTAGTGCTTGGACAACATTGGAGGAAATTGGATGATAAAGTAGTAAAATGTATTTTTGTTAGGTATAGTTCTGAAAGCAAAGGCTATTGTCTACATCATCCATAGACTAAATGCATTTTGGTTAGCCGTGATGTTGTTCTTGTGGAAGACACTATTCAGCCTTTACTTTCATGTACGAAGGAGACATCTGTTAGCTCCAAAGACATGTATGATACTTTGCTGTCTCTTTTTACAAGTGGACAGTCTAGTGTTGATCCTAATGAGGCAACTTCTCAACCATTTCAGGTTGCATGTGATGATGCAAATCATTCTATTTCTGATACAGATTTACATGATACACTTGTTGATGAGAGAGCTGATATTGAGAAGGAAAAATTATGCCAAAATGGCTGGTGCAGACTTTGCGTGACAACAAATTAGATGCACCTCTATCATATCGTACTCGTTCATGCTGGCATAGTGCCTCTTTTGCATCAGGTTGCTATGCTATGGCTGCATCTAGTCTCTATGATGAGAGTGAGCTTGTTTCATTTGATGAAGCATAAAATTTTGAACATTGGATGGCTGCAATGCAATCTTAATATGATGCTATCATAAAAAACGGTACCTATTCTTTATGTGACTTGCCTCTTGAAAAGAAGGCCATTGGCACTAAGTGGGTATACAAGATGAAGTGTAAACTTGATGGAATAATTGATAGGTATAAGGCTAGGCTTGTTGCAAAGGGTTATGTGCAAGAAATAGGCATTGATTTTGATGAAACCTTTGCATCTACTTGCCAAATGACTAATCTTTGTAGCATTTGTGCACTTATAGCTCATCATGGTTGGAATCTATATTAGTTGGGCATTAAAACAACATTTCTGAATGGTGGCTTGCATGAAGAAGTGTATTTTTTTTAGCCCCATGGCTTTGTGTAGAAAGGGCATGAAAACTAGGTGTGCAGGTTAAAGAAGTCATTATATGGTTTAAAGCAAGCACCACGTGCTTGGTATGAAAAGATACATGCCTATCTGTTTACACATGGTTTTGCGAACAATCCAACTAAAAGCACCTTATATGTTAAGCATGCTAATGATGTGCTTCAAATCATTGTGGTGTATGTTGATGACATGTTGCTCACTGTTCCTCATGAGAAGCATATTGCTGATTTCAAGGCTGATTTACATGCCTCATTTGAGATGTTTGATTTGGGGCATTTGCACCATTATTTTGGCAGTTAGTTTACACACATTGATGGTGGAATGGCTTTGTGTCAAACAAAATATATTGACACATTATTACAGTGTTTAGGCCTTGACGACTGTAAACCTATTGCCACTCCTATGGAGACAGGTTTACGATTGAGTCTTCATGAGGCTGGAGATGCATTTGATGTTGTTCTCTATCAGCAGGCTGTTGGATGCTTGATTTAATTATGCATTACTCGGCCAGATATTCAATTTGTTGTCTCATAGATGAGCAGGTTTATGCATTGCCTAGGTGTCAAGCATTGGCAGGCAGTTAAGCGCATCTTTTGCTACTTGAGTGGTACCCGGCTACTTGGGTGGTTTTATCCCAAGGGGGGATCTCTACCGCTAGATTTGCATGCCTTTTTTTACTCTCATTGGGCTGGTTGCTATGATACTCGTGTGTCCACCAGTGGTTTTTGCTTCATTCTTGGTAGCTCATGCATATCTTGGTTGAGCAAGAAGCAGCCTATCATGGCCACTTCCAGTTGTGAGGCTGAGTATAGGGCAGCTTTCACAGCGATTGTTGAGTGTGTGTGGCTTAACCGCCTTATGTCTGATTTGGGTGTTAGTCAGTCTTCTACCACCACCATCTTCACTAAGAGTCTGAGCACATTGGCAGTTGCGAGGAACCTAGTGTTCCATGCTCACACTAAGCACATTGAGGTGCATTATCATTATGTCCTTGCTGATACATAGCTTCCAATAGGCATATCAAGAAACAGTTACACTTGCAGGAAGAAGGTTCAGACAATACCTAGGGAGATGCCCTACCCCAGAGTTACCCACTCCAGCCAAACAAGTTGCTTTATTCCTAGATGGATTGTTAAGTACCAAATTGAGATCTTATGTGTACTTAAAAGAACCTAGAACCATAGAAGAATGTGTACAAATGTGTATAGAAATTGATGATAATCTAGGGGAGGAATTAGAGCTTTCAAAAATCTAGAAAGATTTAGATAGCTCTAGTAGAATCACTTCCAAACAATCCACATCTATCGAGGAACTTGCACAGAAGGTAGCTCAAAAACTAGGAGTCTCCGACAAATAGATAACTAGACTTGCCCCAGTGAAAAGATGCTACACCTGTGGAGGAGACCCCATGGCTAATGTGTGTCCGATTATGGCTCAACCCCAAGTGAACCCTAGTAGCCAATACTGCACCATATAAATGAGGTACACTAAGCCCATATAATAAGCAAGCGGTTAGGCAAATGTACCCATAGCCATATCCTCAACAAGGAAGATACCAGAATCACCTCCAACCCCAACCAATGTGATCTTAGTGAAGTATGCAACTGCTAAAGAAAACCTGAATAATGCCTTAGAGCAAGTATCACCATTGCTTTCAGAAAGTGATATGAATGAACACAATTTTGACTCAAATCATGTTGTAAGTCCACATGCTTGCTATATGCAATCACTTGAGCATAATGAAACATACTATTATGAAGACCCTAGTGAATCTAGTGGAGAGCCAGAATATGCTAATGTCATGTATGCAAATCCTATTTCTAGGCCCCAACCTAGATAGATCAGAACCCAAGAACCTAGAGGACCATGCTACAGATGCCAAGGTGATCATTTCATTCGTGATTGCCCTATACCTGCACTCGTGCAACCCCAATCAGTGACAATTCAAGGTTTGTGTCAAGATTTTGGGAAAGAGCACCTCTTATTAGATTTCCCAAAGAACCCACACAATGTGCCAAAGATTACTCCCATTAATGTGATTGGGTTAGTAGTAGATTCTACTGGAAGCATGACTTCCACTGCCCCAGTGAAGGTAGTCACCAAAGCTTAGGTGTTACAACAAAACCAAGGCTTAGATCAGGAAAAGGGTTCCGAGGTTAGTGAAACTGAGAGTATAACAAAGAAAAGGACAAGAGCATGGAAAGATAGCTGAGAGAGAATGAAAAAACAATGGTTGAGGAAGATGAGCGAGCTTGAGGAAAGCCTAAGAGAAACAAAGGCCAAGATAATTGAACTCGCTTCTCAAACACACTCTCACACATCACCACCACCACCACCACCATCCCCATCAGCTTCCAATCCACCACCCTCTAATCCATTGCATGTAACCCCACCACCGACTAGAGTAGGATCAATCTTAGCAGATCCCACTCCCGAGGACCTAGACATGATGTTTAAGGCATATCAGGCCAGAATCCAAGAAGGGCCAAATGTAACAAATCATGAAAAGTGTTACCCTTGAGCTGATCTAGATATTGAACAAACGAAGCTTTGTGCTAAGATGGTGGAGTTTTCTCATACCATTTTTGAAGCCAATCGCCTCTTCAATTGCTCTAGCTTAGCTAGGACACAGTTGCATTTTGGTGGTCTGTTAGAAAGATTGGAGAGTTTAATTGCAAAATCTAGAAAGGAAACGACTCCCAAGGTAAGGACAAGGCAAGTGAAAGGATGAGCATTCCTCCCATGGATGCTTATGCGCCTAATTCCACTGAATCAGACACCTCTTCTTCTATGAATCGATATTCCCAAGAATTTCTCAGAGAAATTCAAGAAGAGAAGTGGGCTAAAGAAAGTGAAAATCCTCCTCCCATTGAATTTGTGGATGACCTACATGACCATTTCCCACAAGACATTCCTTCTATTTATGGAGAGCAAGAGGATACCCAATCAAGTGACAGATTAGACTTTGAGTCTAATTCCTTGCAAGAACTACCCCATTTCATAGGCCCATGGGAAGCAAAGTCTACATGCATGAGAGCACCCATAGTCATCATAAGAAACGAAGTCTCAATCATACCTAGAAACACGCAAGTAGTAAAGAACACTAAAGTGCAGTGCAATCTCACTTTAGAGAAACTACTCAAGGTTAGGCCGGAATTGTGGAAACCTATAGCCAATCAAGTGCCAGAAGTAGCCAAATCACACTCCCAAGTAGGGTCCCATAGAAAAGTACCAGAAATACCCTTGGATAATATAGGAGACATGAGTGAAGGAGAAGAATGGAACACCTATCTTCCAATCACTCATCAAGGTTACACCACCAAGGCTATTTTGGACTCAGGCACAGGAGTTGCAATTGCTACCACTTCCCTATGGAAGCGTTGGGGCAAACCCGCACTTAGGCCAACTAGAATGAAATTATAGATGGTTGATGGTCACATAGAAAGACCTTTAGGATTGCTAGAAGGGATAACTTTCACTACTTGTGGTGTAGAGCTCGAGCATACATTTGCCATCTGTGACTTTAGCAAAAATCAAGCCTACGATTTTGGGAAGACCATTCATGAGGCAGTTGCAAGTAGTACAGGATTGGGGAACCAATTCATTGTATTTGCAACACTTAGGATTTACAACCAAAGTCAATCTCAAGGACTACTCTCATAGAGATGTGCCTCCTATACAATGGAATCCCATCCATAGAGCCACAGAGGATATGGAATCAGTGCACTCCATAGGATCAGGATGCTCATGGATGCATGAAGACACTCACTTATGAATGTTCAAAGTGGCAGTAGAAGAAGAGAGAAGAGAGAATGCTAGAGAGGTAGGTGCAAAGGAAACTCATATATCAATTTGAGACCCAACCTATGCACCTATAGTATTCCCGGATGAAGAGTTTGAGCCTCATGGTTGGGCAAAAATCCTAACAACAATGGACATAACCATGAATTAAGAACAATGGACACCACATTGCGATGAAGATGGCTATGACATTTAAATCTTCACTATAGAACCACTTATATGTGATTCAGTTCTTGAAGAATGTCCATCGAGCATTGATGTACTTGAGGAAGCAAGTGACTCCAATCTAGAGTCAATCATTATGGACCCTTTTTGTGCATCAGAAGAAGAATTCCTACATGAAGTAGAAGTTCATCCCCGAGCATTGAGAACTTACGAATGATGTGAGGTTAACTAAACAAGTGACCACCAAGAGTGAAGGCAAGAAGAGGAAGAAGAGAGAAGCCTCACCAAATGAGGATGAATCTTTGTTTGAGGTCCCTAAAAATTTCAAGAAGTACGAGATAAAAGATATGAGAGTCATGGTAAGGATGCCGGAATGAGAAGCCCTAGAAAGAGAGGCCTATGATAGCAAAGAGACAACAAGGAAAGTTTTTGTAACCATAGAAGAAGGAGAAGAAAGATGCACATACATAGGACATAACTTGACTGAGGAGGAGGAGCAAGAGTTGATAGCCTTGCTAAGAGAATACAGGGATGTGTTTTCCTGGAGGTACAAGGACTTGAAAGGCATAGACTCTAACATATGCTCGCATACGATTCCCGTGACCTCAGATGCCAAACCATCTAAGCAGAAGCCATACACATATAATGCCAATTATGCTGCCAAGATCAAGGAAGAGGTAGATAGATTGGTAGAAGTAGGATTTATCTATGAGATTGAGCACATTGAATGGGTATCCCCCATTGTAGTGGTGCCCAAGAAGAATGGCAAGTTACGTGTGTGCATTAACTTGAAGAAAGTTAACACAACCATAATTAGAGACAATTATCCGCTTCCTATCATTGAGCATCTATTAGAGAGGGTAGCGGGAAAGGAAGTTTACAACTTCCTTGATGGATTATCTAGCTACAATCAAGTGGCCATTACTTTAGAAGATCAGCATAAGACGGCTTTTGCCACAGAGTGGGGCATGTTTGCTTTTCGAGTAATGCCATTTGGGCTAACCAATGCACCAACTACCTTTCAATGGCTGATGTGCCATGTGTTCAAAGAGTTCTTGAGAAAAAACTTGGAAGTCTATGTTGATTATCTTTGTGCTCATTCCAACATTAGACAAACACATATACCTGAGCTCAGACAAATCTTTGACAGATGTAGAGTCAAGTCTACCTGAACCCAGAAAAGTGTGTTTTCCTGGTCAGGCAAGGTAAGATTCTAGGACACATAGTGTCAAAGAGTGGCATATCCACAGATGAGGATAAAGTTAGAGCTATTGCAAAGATACCAAGGCCAAAGAATGTCAAGAAAGTACAAGCTTTCATGGGGCATTGTGGATATTATGGACGTTTCATTCATATGTATGCTATCATAACAAAGCCTCTGTAGACCCTTTTGACTAATTTTGAGTGTGTGGATGAATGCGAAAACTCTTTTAATGAGCTTAAGATATGATTGTGTTCAACACCAATCTTGACTATGCCAGATTGGAACAAGCCCTTCCACGGCACGTGGATGCATCCAATTATGCAATTGGGTGTGTATTAGCACAACCTACTAACAAAGGTAATATGGATCCTCCATTGCTCATGCTAGTAGACAATTGAATGTAGTTGAACAGAATCACACCACCATTATAGAAAGACAAGGATTAGGCATGGTATATGCAGTTAAGAAGTTTAGACATTATTTGCTGGAAAATAAGTTTAAATGTTTTACAGACCATCAAGCATTGATCTATCTAGTGAACAAGCCTTGTAATACTGGTAGATTAGTAAGATGTTTCCTCTTACTAATGGAATATGACTTTGAAGTTGTGGTTAGGAAAGGTAGGACTCACTTAAGGTTGGATCACCTTTCTAGACTGACTTCAGGAGAGTCCCCTCAAGGAGTATTAGATGACCTTCCTGATGCCTATTTGTTCAACCTAGAAGTAGTTCCTGAATGGGCTAAAAGTATAGTGCCAATTCTAACCTTTGGACCCAAACATCCTGTATTGAGAACGAAAGCCAAGGAGGTAGTTAGATCTCAAAAATACCACATAATGGCAAGAAACATGTATAAACACACTGATCAAGGCATACTGGCTTGATGTGTAGATGGGGATGAACATGGAAAGTGGTTGCGAATAGTACATGCATGTGCACTTCAGCAATATTGCTCCAAACATAGAACCCTATAGACTCTACAAAGGTTAGGGGTATATTGGCCAACTATGGAAGCAAATGTCCATAAGTTGCACAAAGAATGCCCAAGCTATACTATTAGACCACCCGTGGAACATGCTTCACTATATCAGGTGTCCTTAACACCAGATTAGAGTGAACCATTGGTAAATTTTTTGAGGATGAAAACATTCCCACCACAGATAACATTGGCAAGAGGAAAGAGTTTAGAGCAGGAAGCACTAGATTACACACTCATAGGTGGTATCCTATACAAGCAAGGAAAAGACGGATACCTTAGGTTGTGTGTTCATGAGAGTAAATATCTCAAGATCTTAGAGATAGCTCATCTAGGTGTAGCAGGAGGACACTTTGGCCTAGATAGGGTGATCAAAGCGGTACTATTTGCAGGTCTTTGGTGGCCAACCCTTCACATGGATGCACACACCTATGTGAAGAGGTGTGATATATGTCAGCAAACTCAATACCCAATATATAAAGATGAGATGCCTTTGAAACCTATGATGGGTGGACACACATTCTCTAAGTGGGGAATAGACTTTGTCGGTCCTATTGATCCCCCAGCTAATGGTTCACATGCTGAATACATCATTGTGGCCATTGATTATCTGACTAAATGGGTGGAAATGAATGCAACAAGGAAGAACGATGCTCAAACGGTAGCTAAGTTCTTATTTGAGAATGTATTTACAAGATATGCTTTGCCCATAGAATTAGTAACTGATAGAGGCATGCATTTCTTGAATGAAGTCATTGAACATATTCTTCAAGATTTCTTGGTAGTACATAAGAAGTCAGCCCCCTACCATCCACAAGCTAGCAAAGATGCTGAGAGCACAATTAAGATTCTATGCAATGTGTTGAGAAAGTTGGTGAATAATAAACGCTCTGATTGGGACAAACAGCTACACCATACTGTTTGGATATATCGAGTTGCCTATAAAAGACTACTCCAAGTCACACACTTTCAGATAGTGTTTGGACAAAATGCAGTGCTACCATTAGATTTCTTGATACCCACACTAACAGTAGCACAAGAGCATCAATGGACCGGCCATGAGCTCTCATCTAGAATCTTTGATCTAGAATGCTTATGTGAAACAAGGTTAAGAGCAACAGTAGGGATTTATGTAGCTAAGAAAAGACAAAAGGCATTTTTGATGCCCATGTGAAGGATAAAGGATTGAAAGTACGAGACTTAGTTTTGGTGTACACCCTGAAGCAACATGCAAGAAAGCTAGAGAAGCAAGACTATAGACCCATGATTATTAACAGAATATCAACAAGTGGAGCCATCCAATTAGCCACCCTAGAAGGTGACATCCTATCAAGTTACATCAGTGGATATCAAGTCAAATTATATCAAGAACCTCTCACTGAGGAAATGCTTAATCGATTGAGTACTACAAAGAAACGTAAAGAAGAAGAAAAATGAATTCGAGAAGAAGTGCAAGTAGAAGCTTTAGAACGCATCCACAGAATGAAATTGAGAAGACAGGGTAGAGATCAACCTAGGTTGGATGCTTATGATGCTCCAAGATATCACATGTCCATGTGCAAAGCATCATTGTTATGTCCCCATAGAATAGTTGACCGATGACCCTTTGTGACCCTAGAGGTAGGAAAAGGAGAGAGTGCGAGGATTGTAAGAGCCTTAATTGACTCAGGTGCAACCACTAGTGCAGTTAGACTTTCTTACTTTCAAGAGTTGTGATTAAGTATCAATCCTTATAGAAGCATATCTCTTAGGGTTGGGAGGTGTGGAAACCCCTTGCATGGGCGAGGTGGAGCTTCCCCTCTATGTTCAAGATGTTCTCATGACAGTGAAGGTCCTATTGTGTAAAGATGAGGATCTCATTGAGCCTCTTATCTTGGGTCAAGATTGGATCTATGATCATGCAGTCAACCTTAACCTAAGAAGTGGACTTCTTCAGGTCTGGGTGGATCAAAACCACATCACAATTGATCTAGAAAATCATGCATTCAAGGAACTAGGAAAGGCACGAACTCCTGGTCCTTCCAAGAGTATACATGTAGATAAGGATGTTGTTCTTGTCCAAACCTCTATGATGCAAAAGGAGGTCATTCTCACCAAAGGAAACAAGGATCAAATGGAACTCCCTTCTTTTCCAAAGACAATCACAAGAGGACTCAAAATGTGAAGCAGATTTGGATACATGAGGGCAAACAAACCCCTTCTCAAGTGATAGTACCCCAACAATGCACCAAAGCAACCACTCAGGCCAGGACTAAAAAGAAAGAGTATTCTAGGAATCCCCCAAAATGGACCATTTCCATTTGGGTCCCAAAGTGGTCAATGAAGGTTGACCCCAATCCTAGACAAATCTAGGTGCCCAAGAGCTGCTTACATGCTCAAGTAGCTTCACATGAGTGCACAAGCCTATATCAACACTCACACTCACTCACATCATCCTCACTAGGGCACATATCTGTAATCAACACCTCCACACATGAAATTCACACCTAAGACTGTCTGGAAATGGGTACCCAAAAAGTCCCAAATCCAAGAAGACGCATGCCAGAATTTCATCTTCAAGTAGATAAGCATAACATGGCTGACGTAGCAGGAACCAGCTCTCAAGCAGACACGAGCCAACAAGTGGTTGATATGGAGAGTCTGCCAATCATGATTGAAACAACTGGAAGACCAGAGGAATTGCAAGCTATTCAGATCATACCTATACAGGATCCCCCAAGCAGCCATATCATGCCTGACAACAAAGCTTCTCGTTGGTTTAGTGAAGTTGCAGGACCACTGGGAGAAGTATCATACCTCTAGGAGTCAGAGTTGGAATCCAATGGAAAGCAAAGCAAGTACCATTTGTTTACAAGAAAATTTGAAAAGTTACAAAATGTAGAAGCACTATGCCTTGTATGGGAGAAAGCAGTATCGGACGCATACTTCATACTTCTGTGCTCAACTCCCAAAGCCCCACTTCATTAGATGCTACTATCTAATCAATACCTTGACTCAGAGCAAGCATCCCCAAGGTTTGAGCATGTTTGCGCTCCCCTCTCTCACAAGGGCAATGAGCTGAAGAGGTTTAAGTTAACCAAAAACTTAGTGCGAGAGGCCCTAGATATGTGTTGGGGGATTCTTAGACAAGAAGGAGTTTGAGGGTTTGTAGGAGAAAAGGAAAAGACCAGAAGAGGAAATACACCTTGGAAGCTTCTGCCGATTGATTACAGTAAGACAATTACAATGTTTGAAGCACAATACAAGCCAATACTTCTGTGCACAATCACACAGAGTGCTCAATTACAAAATACCAAATATCCCAAAGTCTTCTTGCCGCCGGCCTCCTCTGCACCAAACCTCCACCTGCTTCAAGCTTATCCTTGTGCACACCTTGCACCAAGCTTCCACTAAGGGGGAGGAATGAATACCTTCTGTCGGCACGCGCACACTGCAAAGAGACCTTGAGATCCTTGGGGGACTAGCTTAGCACTCTCTCCACAATCCCTTAGTCACTCTCTATGCACTCCTTCAACTCCACTTCTCTGCGTCGCACACTGGTGACTCTTGCACTTCTCTCTCTTGCTTCACTTAGACTATGCTTCTCTTGCTTACTCTAAGATTGGTTCAAGAATAGTCCTTACCTCGATTTGAGTGTGTCGATCACGTACGCTCCTAACTGCAATAGTATCCTGGTGCTCACTTTGATGTCCCAAGATTGTCTTCACAAGTGGCAGCCAACGACTCACTGTTTTGTCCTGTAGTGACTTTAGACTAAAACCAAAAATTTTAATGGGGGGCCATACTTTCACCTGTGCGTACGCTGCCGCTTCACATACCTTCACATTTTCCTTTTAAGTCTTCACTTTTGCACTTAAGAGGGGGTTCACCTGAACCTTCCAAACCACTTTAAAACACACTTTGAACCTTAGGGAAATTAGAGAAAATACCTCTGCAAACTGCAACCCACTTTCTCCAATTTACCCTTTGTGGACAATTAATTGTGCACTACTTGTGCACTTTGATGCTTGCACTTTAGCCCTTTGACTTTGCACTTGTTGACTTTGACCAATTGACTTTGATTGCAATTGACTTTGACCAACATGACTTTTATGGGCTCAATAGTTGCCCACCACCTAATGTGCTCTCCGTCGCGGAGAGCTATAGCCAAAACGCTGAGCATATAGGACACCATGATAATGGAGCGGCGAAATCTTGAAGAGGACATCTGAGCAGCAACCAATTCCACCAGAACAAGCACCAAAAAAGAACCAAAAGTGGGATTTTGTTATGGAAAAGCAAAAGGAGGGCAATGGGAGGGTAGAAAGGAAGGGGAAGGGAGGGCTGAGGGTGCGAAGATGGATGGGGCAGGGAGGGTTAAGGATGTGGCTAGGCAGATTGGTAAAGGTAGGGATTGGGAGTAGGAATCAAGGGTCTGGAGGAGGCTAAAATGATCAAATTGGAGGGTTACAGAGGGTACATATGGGATATTATTAAACATAAGGTAAGACAAGGTGGGAATAGACCATGTGGATAATGTGGGGAAATAAAAACATGGGATAAATGTGCTCAAAACATGAGGGTTTTGAGCCAGAGCCAAAAACTTTTAACCAGAAAAATAAAAATTAAAAAAGAAAAAATAAAATATATATATATACTAAAATGAAAAAAATGGTCTTCTTTTTTTTTTTGTTTTTTTTTATTTTGAACGCCCATACAAAAAAAAATACTAAAAAATAAAGAAAATAAATAAAATAAAATAAATAAAAATAAAAAATAAAAATAATAAAAAAACAATAAAATAAAAAAATAAAATTGTGGGGGGGGTGTCAGAACCGGGGGGGGGGGGATGGTCGGTGGTGCCGGTGGGGGGGGGGGGGGGGGGGTGGGGGGGGTGAGGGGGGGGGGTGAGGGGGGGGGGTGAGGGGGGGGGTGAGACGTTCAAACCCACGAAAAGCATAAACCAACAAGAGGGACACCAAGAAGATTGCCAGAACACGTTTATATTCGATTAGCAACTCGTGTTGAAGAAGGCAATGAGAGCTTGGTGTGAGGAATACTAGTACCCCTCATAGTTGCGCACAATTTGGTGCCACAGGGCATACCCCCCAAGCACTGAAAAGGGCTAGATAGAAAAACAGGCTGTGACATCCTCCCCCGACTTGAAGAGCTTGGTGTCTTCAACAAGCGGGTTCGGGTGTTACAAAAAGTTGGTGTGATTACAAAATTTGGGAACATTACATGGGGCTCATCGCCAAAGTGGCTTAAGTGTGACGATAATACTTTCGGACTAATGGATGGTCGGGCCCAAAGGTGTTGGCCAGAAGCCAATCCGCATCGACTAAGGGTCGTCCTTTGAATTTGATGAGAAACTGGGGACCTTCGCGGGTGTTCCGGTCCCGTAAGATAGCTTCTGCCTCGAACTGGTTCTCTCCGTCATGCAGCACCGGGATCTCGCATCCGTACTTGGAGTCGGGTTTGAACCGCTTCAGGAGGCTGACGTGAAAGGCGTTGTGAAATTGCACATTGTCGGGAAGCTCCAAACTGTAAGTGACTTCGTTGATCCGCTTCTCTATCTTGTATGGTCCATAGTAGCGATGGTTGAACTTCTGCGTGATGTTCTTCGGCAGGGTGATGTTGCGTGCACTGACGCGGACTAAGTCGCCGACTTGAAACTCTTCACCGGGTCTTCGTTTCTTGTTTGCATATCTGGCCATGTGCTCTTTGCTTCTCTGCAAGCTAGACTTTGCCTCTTCTAACTTGGTCTTCCATTGATCCAAAAAGGCGCCGCAATCGGGATCATTTGTTGCAAGGGTGGAGTCTTGCGTGAGAGCCAAGGGTGTGATTACCTCCTTGCCGGTCGCCAATACGAATGGGGTCATCTTGGTACTTGAGTGGACAGAAGCTTTGTAATGAAACTCCAAAATGTCTAAGTGCTTCGCCCAGTCCTTCTGATCGGTTCTGACATAGTTCCGGATGTAATCTTCGATCGTCTGGTTGACCCGTTCGGTTTGCCCATCTGTTTGTGGGTGATATGTTGAGGAGAACCTAAGTTGTATCCCCAAGATGCGGAAAAGCTCGGTCCATAGCCGACTTAGGAAGCGGCCGTCACGGTCTGACACTATGGCAAGAGGCAACCCGTGATACTTCACGATGTGAGTGAAAAAGAGCTGAGCCACGGCCTTGGCGTTGAGCGGGGGTTTGGCCGGGATAAAGTGTGCTTGTCTTGTGAAGTAGTCCACCACAACGAAGATGGTGTTGAACCCCAAAGGCGATGGGAGTTCGGTGATGAAGTCCATGCTAATCATGTCCCACGGCCGGTTGGGAATCGAGAGTGGTTGCAGAAGGCCGGCAGGCTGCACTCGATCTTGACGGACTAACTGACATGTTGGGCATGTTTCTACATATTCCTGGACTTGTGCCTTCATGCGGGGCCAATAAAAGTGTTTGTGGAGCGTCTCCTAGCTACGGTTTTGACCTCCATGGCCGACCACTTTGCAATCATGTGCCTCCCACATTAGCTCTTTGCATAGCTCTAAATCGTTTGGTACATAAATTTTCCCTTTGTAGTGGAGGATGCCGTCTTGTAGTGTGTAGCGCTGCGGGGCTTGAGCCTTTTGCATCTCCTGAAGTATTTCTTGAACTTGGGCATCCTGTGCTTGTGCTCGTTGAATTCTACCTCTCAGATCTGAGGATACGGTGGACATCGCCTGAGGCTCGGGTCTTCGACTAAGTGCATCTGGCATCACGTTCTGTTTGCCGGTCTTGTGAATGATTTCGATATCGAATTCGGCAAGAAAATCCTGCCATCTTGCTTGCTTTGGGCTTAGCTTGGGTTGAGAGGTAAAATATTGCAAAGAGATGTTGTCGGTAAAAACTTTTGTGTGCTTATCCAACACATAGTGCCTCCACTTGCGTAGGTAGTGGACAACGGCCAACATTTCTTGTTCATGTGTGCTCCATCTGAGCTCGGGGCATGTGAGTTTATGAGACTCATATGCAATGGGTCGTCCATCCTGTAAGAGGACGCCTCCGATGGCCGAACCCGATGCATCGGTGTGAACTTCGAATGGTTTGTCAAACTCGGGGAGCTTGAGGACTGGGGTGTTGCACATGGCAACCTTCAATGCTTCGAATGCATCTTCTTCCGTGGTTCCCCATTTGAATGGTTCTTTCTCTTTGATCAACTCAAGGAGTGGTGCCGCGATCTTGCTGAAGCCTTGGATGAACCGGCGTAGAAATTGGCAAAAGCCGATGAATTCCCGCACCTCCTTGACAGTCTTCGGGGGTGCCCATTTGAGCACGGCTTCGACTTTCTGGGGGTCGGCATGGAGGCCAAGTTCGGAAACTATGAACCCCAAGAATTCCACCTTCTTCATGCAAAACTCGCACTTGCTTGGTTTGGCAAAGAGTCGGCCTTTCCGTAAGCGTAATAGGACTGCCCGAACGTGCTCGTAGTGCTCCTCCAATGTGCGACTATAGATGAGTAGATCATCGATGTAAATGATGAGGAAGAGGTCGAGCATGTCCCGGAAGCCGTCGTTCATCTCTCTGCAAAAGGTGGCCGGTGCGCCTGTAAGTCCGAATGGCATGACGAGCAACTCATAGCTGTCATAGCGTGTGCGAAAGGCCGTCTTCTCGATGTGTTCTTGTGCTACCTGAATTTGATGATATCCGGAGCGAAGGTCGATGCGTGTGAAGTATCGTGCCTTGCCCAGTCGATCTAGAAGTTCCTCCATCACTGGGACAGGGTACTTGCTCTTGATTGTGCCTTTGTTGAGCACGCGGTAGTCAATGCATAGGCGAAGGGAGCCGTCTTTCTTCTTCACAAACAGAACTGGGGCTCCGTACGATGAGCTGCTTGGTCTGATGTACCCTTGGTCTTCAAGTTTGTGTAACTGCTGTTTGAGCTCGTGAAGATCCGTCTCATTCATTCGATAAGGGGCCCGTGATGGGGGCGGGTGACCCGGGAGTGTATCAATCCAATGTTGGACATTGCGTAAAGGCGGGAGACCGGGTGGGAGCGTATCCGTGAGTACATCTGTGAACTCTTCCATTAGCATCTGGAAACTCAGATGTCCAATCTTCGAGACGTCAATCGGCTTCGGTCCTGTTTCTTCTACCACCGGCCTCAAAACACAAAGGTGGGCTATTCCGCCTTGCTAGACTGCTCTTCTGAATTGCTTATGAGACAATGGTGACGGTGTATGCCTTGAGGTTGAGGCCCTGGCTTGCTCCTTGTCGTTGGGTGTTGGCCTTGGTTCTTTGGGTTTGGGGTGTTCCTTCTCTTTGTCTGTGCGTGTTGGCCTTTGTCCGCTTGGTTCACTGTCAGAAGGCTCTTCTGCTCGAGGGGCCCGGACACGGTTGTAATCAACGACAATTTCCTGCCCGTTTTGATCTAAAAGAACTTTGTCTAATCCTTTGCCGAAGAAGGAGATCAAGTGTTTGTCCATAAAGTCCAGGCCTAGGATGACTTCAAACGTTTCCATCGGTATGATTAGGAAGTTCAAGTAGCCAAACCATAGTCCTAATGTGACTGGAATGCTGTCGACATGCCTTACATGACTGTCCTCTCCTTGGGTAAAGACCACTGACATACGGAGCCGTTTACTGACTTTGAGTCCCAGACGTTGAGCGCATTGCAGTGTCATGAAGTTGTGCATGGCACCCATGTCTAGCATCACCGGCATTCGTTCGCCTCTTACCTCGGCCATAATGAATACTTGATGGATAATGGGCAATGCTACTGAGTGACACTGGGCACTACCTTTTGACGTAGACGGCCTGCGAGGTGAGGAGTCTTCTGATTCATCGCTGTTGATTTTGGTGATCTTCGGTCCGGACGTGGATGCCTCCTCCGTTTTTGTTGCTTGCACTCTAGTGTCGACTCGTTTTCTCCAACACTTCTCGGTTGGGTGGCTGCCTTGGCAATGCTTGCACACTGAGCGGGGGTCGCGCCGGAGTTGGTTGCTTCGACTGGGTGAGCCAGAACGATTCTCGGTGGGAGCCGGAAGAGCTTTAAATCCGTGGTTGCGTTGGTTGTTGGTAGGTCTTCGGTAGGTTGACGTTTGCTCTTTGGTCGTGGTTGCGTCTTTGCAGGTAGATTGGACTCCATCGGTGGAACGTGCCAGCCGGTTGGAGTATGCGTCATTGAGCCGTTTTGCTATGCGCACTACATCCTCCCAAGTTAGGGGGTCTTGTTTCTCTACTTCTTTGCGGTGGTATGGGGAGCACCCATAAAGAAAGCCATGTAGCCGATCAATTTCTGCCATGTCGGTGATTCGGAGCATGAGCTGACGGTACTGTGACATGTAAGGCCCGATGAACTTGTCTCGACGGAGGTTGCGCCATTCGTCCCGTGCCTGGAATGCTTCATTGCGAGGCACAAAGTAGTCGACGATGGCCGCCTTGAATTGATCCCACGATGTCCAGGCTTGCTTCTTATGCTCCACCATGTACCAAGCCGAGGCCTCGTCTTGTAGAAACTGGCCGGCAATGCGTGTCCAATGGTTGCGGCCAACCCGGAGCATCTGAAGGTAGCTGTCCATGCCTTCGATCCATCGGTTGACGGCAATGGAACTGCGGCCGCCTCGATACTTGTCGGGGGGGTTCGGTTTGAAGAAGCCAAAAGAGTCGGGGTCGTCGATGTCCACAGGTTGAAGCTGAGTGATCGGGGTTGGGTTTAAAGGGGTTGGAGGCGGTTGGGACGTTTGGGTGGGAGTGGGTTGGGGTGCCGGTTGGGTGCTTGACTGAGGTTGTGGTTGGGGTTGAGATTGGTCTTTACCTAAGACGTGAGCTTCTACTAAGGTGGTTAGCCTAGCGAGGGTGTCTTCGAGTCTATCTATGCGGTCGTGGACGGGGTCGGGATTTGGAGGGGCTTGGTCGGATTCGGGTTGGGTGTGGATCTCGGCATTGAGCTCGGCCTCCTGGAGGCGTTCATGTAGCTCGGCATTCACCAAGAGCAGACGGTTGAGTTCCTCTTCTAGGGCAGCCCGTTGGGCCTTGTGACGTCGGAGTTGTTCAGTCACATTCTTGGCACGTTCCGTCCCCGAAGTTAGACCGGCCATGCCAACGTCGTGTTCGCTGGCCATGGTGGCGTGGAGCCAACCGGTGGAAACTCGGGAGGGAGAGGGTACCTACGAGGAGGGAGGCTAGGGCACGCGGGCACCTAACGGGGAAGGGAGTGGTCCACCAGTTAAATGAGGGTACGGCGTGGCTTGGCGGGTAAGGCGCGGGCCGACGACGGATAGCGCGGGGACGGCGGGAGGGTAAAGGGTTGCCTAGCTTGAGGAGGGAGGGGGGGGGGGCAAGGGGGTGCCTTGCTTGAGGGGGGAGGTGGGGGGGGGGGGGCAAGGGGGTGCCTTGCTTGAGGGGGGGGGCAGGGGGTGCCTTTCTTGAGGGGGGGGGGCAAGGGGGTGCCTTGCTTGAGGGAGGGAGGGAGGGCAAAAGACCTCTTGCGACGTCAAAGAAATTCCCACGGATGGGCCCGGGACGTTAGATGGCACTGCTAGCACTGGTGTGATAGTCCGCCCGTCGAAAGGCTTCCCCTAGGGTCGTTGCTCTGATACCACTTGAGACGTTCAAACCCACGAAAAGCATAAACCAACAAGAGGGACACCAAGAAGATTGCCAGAACATGTTTATATTCGATTAGCAACTCGTGTTGAAGAAGGCAATGAGAGCTTGGTATGAGGAGTACTAGTACCCCTCATAGTTGCGCACAATTTGGCGCCACAGGGCATACCCCCCAAGCACTAAAAAGGGCTGGATAGAAAAATAGGCTGTGACAAGGGAGGGGGGGCGTGGGGAGGGAGGGGGATGGTCGGTGGTGTCGGTGGGGGGGGGGGGGGGGGGAGGGGGGGGGGAGGGGGGGGGGGGGGGAAGGGAGGGGGGGGGATGGTCGGTGCTGTCGGTGGGGGGTGGGGGGGGGATGGTCGGTGGTGTCGGTTGGGCGGGGGGGGGGGGGGGGGGGGTTTCGACCCGAAAATCTTGGGGGACCTTTTTTTTTGTGGAAAATAACCCAAAAATAGAGAAAATTGAAGGAAAAATCCAAAAAATTGCCAAAAAATTCTGAAAAAATTCTCATGAAATTTTCTACATGGCTATGCCTAATTTCCTTCATCAAATCACAGAGAGCCTCCTTTTATGCCTCCTATTTGGCAAGAAAATGACAGCGGAAAGGGATAAAAATGCTAGAAAAATGCTAAAAATGCTAGAAAAATTTCCAAAAATACCCAAAAAATTTTACTTTTGCAGATTTTATGAAATGCCTTCTAGGTTTGCTAAAAACACAAGGACAAGAATGAAAACTACTAAAACTTAGCAAAATGAGATGAGAAAGCTATGTACAACCTGGATAGATTTTGCAGTTCCAGGTGATCCATACTTCTTCAAGTGTGTTGATTATAGGCCTTGAGCCTTGATATGTTGACCAGTGGTAAGGCCTCTCCTTTCAGCGTCTCTAACTCCACAGCACCCCAATTTAGCATTGTTTTGACTCTATAAGGTCCTTCCCAATGTGGAAGCCATTTTCCTCTCAGTTGTGTATGAAGATGAGGTCTATGGAGAAGAACTAACATGCCTGGTTCTATGTTGTTGTTCCACAGATGTCGATCATGTGCCTCCTTCCTCTTCATCTGAGTCTCTATCAATTGTTTTGTTGCTAGTAGACGAATCTCCTCCACTTTATGTAGTGCTCCGAGCCTCTGAGAGACATCACAATCTTTCTTGCCCTGCATGAATGCTATCTTAGGTGATCCATGTAAAAAATCAAAGGGCTCAATGGGCAATATGCCATAAACGAGAAATGGAGAATATCCCGTGGCCTCTTTGTAGGCTAACTTGTATGCCCATAGGGTACCTTGATAAGCAATGCCCCAGGAAGTGGGCTGTAACATACACTCCTTTCTTAACATTGAGATTAAAACCTTATTTGTCGATTCAGCCTGTCCATTGGCTCTTGGATAGTAAGCACAAGAGGTCCTATGTAGAATTCTATACCTGTTGAAAATTTCCTGCAGGACCTTATTGAAAAAATGGGTACCTTGATCTGTACAAATTTCAAGTGGACATCCAAACCTGCAAATGATGCTACTGTAAATGAAATCAGCAACAGTTTGGGTAGTGCAATCGGGGGAGGCAATAGCTTCAGCCCACTTTATCGGATAATCTGTAGCTATCAAGAGATATTTCTCTCTTTTTGGAATCGCGGGAGGGTAGATGGGCCCTACAAAATCTAGCCCCCACTTCTCAAATGGTTGCCAGGAAGTGGAAACAATCAAGGGGCTATGCCTCTGCTTTGTTGGCTTAGGACCACACCTCTGGCAAATGTCACACGCCTTTCCCCATTCATCTGCATCCTTAAATAGGGTAGGCCACCATAGACCAGCATCCAGTATCCTCTGGCTCATAATATGCCCTGGAAGGTGCCCACCACCTGTTCCTTCATGTGCAGAGTGAAGGACTTCCCTCACTTCTTCTTCTTCCAAACATTTCCTAAACCTGTCATCCTTTCCTTGTCTATATAATTTATCTTCAATGAAGGTATACGGTCTACTCTTTATTAGTAGTCTCTTCCTTTGCACAGCACTAGCTTTTTCTGGATACACACCAGTTTTAATGAAATTCTTGATATCATAATACCAACCTTGAGCTTGTACAGCAAACAGATGAGCATCTAGAAAATCATCATTGATTCCACTAGCTTGATTCATCATATTGATTATGGATAGGTGATCCACCATAACATTATCTTTACCTGGTCTGTGGACTACAATAACCACCTCCATATTCTACCAGTGGCTTGTGGTTTGTTGAGCAAGTATTTTAGTGGTTGGTGATCTGTTATAATAATAAATTTTACTCCCAGTAAGTAATGACGGAATTTTTGGACAGCAAAAACCATTGCTAGGGCTTCCCTTTCTGTAGTACTGTAATTCCTTTCAGCCTTGGTCAAGATTCTACTGGCATATTGAATTGGTCTGTCCACTTTAAATTCTTCACTGGGTTGGTTCAAAACTGCCCCCACTGCATAGGCACTGGCATCTACATGTATATGAAAGATTTTTGACCACTCAAGTGTGATCAAAATAGGAGTAGACACTAACCTTGACCGTAATGTTTGATATGCTTTTTCCTCCTCTTCTTCCCATTTAAAAGGCACTTCCTTACCTGTAAGTCTAGCCAGTGGTTTGGCTATCTCTGCATACATTTTTATAAACCTTCTATGGTATCCAGTATGCCCCAAGAAACTCTGAATCTCTTTAGGAGATTTAGGTTTAGGCAACTTTAATATAGAAATGATTTTGTCAGGATCCGGGGCCATACCTTTAGCCGACACCACATGTCCTAAGAGAGTTCCTTTAGTCACAAGGAAATGACATTTGTTTGGATTGAGCTTTAGCTTAGTCTCCTTGCATCTCTTGAAAACATTTTGCAGCTGCCTCAAGTGATGGTCCAAACAATCTAGAGGAGTTTCTTTGTGAGAACCTGAAAACGAAGAGAAGTCATCCATGAAGATTCTAAGTGATTCTAGCAATAGGGGGCCAAAAATGAGATTGACCGTTCTGTTAAAGGTGGCTGGAGCATTTCTGAGCCCAAATGGCATTTTTCCCCAAGGTGTGATAAAAGCAGTCTTTTCACGATCCTCTGGGTGTATTGATATTTGATTATAGCCACTAAATCCATCCATAAAGCTATATAATGCATGCACATCCACTTCTTCAATGACCTGCTCTGCAAAAGGCATTGGGAAACCATCTGGAATGGTCACCTTGTTGAGTGCTCTAAAGTCAACACAAATTTTGATTTTATTAGTATTCTTCTTTGGTACTATAACCATAGGTGAGAGCCACTCTGAGTGTTCCACAGGAATGATGATTCCTGCATCCTCCATCTTCTGTATTTCCACATAGACAGCTTCAACATATTTTGGATTAAATCTATAACTCTTCCCTCTTATGGGTTTGGCTCCATCAACGAGAGGGATTCTGTGCTCTCCATAAGTTGCAGGCACTCCTTCTAAGTCTTTATAATGCCAGGCAAAAACATCTGTATAATGGGTCAAGAATGATTTTACCTTTTCAAGGAGCCTTGGGTGGCTCCACAACCAAGTGGCCACCAAAACTGGCCGATTATTGTCTTGAGTGCCTAATTGTATTTCTTTGACAGGATTTCTCTCTACCATATTATCTTCGTGCTCATCTTCTTCCTTGTCTTCTTCTACTAGCTTTTCGTGCATTGCTTCATAAGCAGGTGTATTTTGGATTTCAATGTGTTCCTCCTTGTCCTGCATCCATCCTGTAGGGATTTCTTGAATCGGGAAAGAACACTCTTCACTAGAATCTTTTACCTTGCCTTTAGCTTTAGTAACCTCCTTATCTGTGGTTGTCATATCCTCCTCCAAGTTGTAATTGAGGGGTGTCTTCCTGCCCCTTCTGTGGTCTGTGATGGGCTCTCCCAACCCATCAACCTAGACTTTCTCCTTATCTTCATCATAACCTTCAGTCATGCAAGAATTATTAAGATAAATTCCAAAACAAGAGGAAGAGTTGTCTGCTTTGAGCCAATTTAGAATATCCTCTTCTTCCTCAAAATCTATTTGGGGTTGATCCTCTGATTCTGGTTCCATGCATATGCCAACTGTTTGCATCATGCTAGTGTTTCCTTGATTATCTGGGCCCTCTTCTAAATGAATCTGTGTTAGCTCTTGCCCTTTCTTTTGTACCCACATAGTGTCCTTGCCCCAATCATGAATGACACTTGCATGCCTCAGCCATGGCCGTCCAATTAAGAGGGAAAATCCTCCTTCAACCTGGGGCAATCTTAGAACCACAAAATCTAGAATGAATAGATTACCTTGTACTTCAAGTGGAACTTTTGGGATCACTCCCAAGGGCCTTACTTTGCTCTGATCTGCCAATGTAACAGTGAAATTTGCAAGCCTTGAAGGGTGGAGTCCAATCTTTTCCATTGTATGTTCAGGCATCATGTTAATGCCAGAACCACCATCCACAATAACTCCTTAAAATGCATGACCTTTGATAGATACTGTCAGCCGAGGACTTTTATAATCTGTAAGGGGTGCTTCCCCTACAATTTTTCCTTTATGTAAAACAACAGTCTTTGCCACCAAACTTGTAGTGGAAGCTTCATCAAATATCTGCAATAACTCTGACCTGAATTTCCCATCCATCTTTATTAAATAAAAAATACTAACCTCCTTTTTCATGGACTTGAGTAGTTTTGAAGCCTCTGATTCCTTGAGAGCATGGGCTCTGGTTGACTTATCAAACTCCTCATGAGCCCTGTTGAAAGCATGCCCAATGGCATCACTGGTGCATATGAGATCTCTTTTTTGACTTGAATCTGCACCTATGGTGGCTTTATCTTCATATGGTTCTCTGTCTTGATTCCATTCCTTAATCTTTGATCCTTGTCCTATGTCCGCTTGAACCTTCCCCTTGCTTCTTGTCTACACAGTCAAAGATTCTATTTCTTCTAATTGCACCACCATGGTAGATGGTGATGGCTCATTGACTAGATCACACACTTCTTCTTTGTGCACAGAAATCATTTGAATATGGGGCCCGGATGAAGAGGCTTGATTCTTAGGACAACAATTTGTATAATGGTCTCTTGCCTCAGGGCAGTTCCTGCAAGGAGGGGCATTTTCTGGTAGGGTGCACCTACTTTGATAGTGCCCGCATTCTCCACATCTGAAACAGATGATTGGCCTCCTAGGCCCATTTCCAAAGTTATTCCTCTGTCTAGGGTTATAGTTGTTACCTTGATTTGGTGCAGCAGCCATCACATTTGCTGGTGTTGGGGATCCTCCTTGTGTCCAGTAGGTCGTTGTTGGCATTCCCCTTGATTGGCATTCATGGGCCTCATGGCCAACTTTCCTACATAATTGACAAGTCACACTTAACAGAGGACATTCACTTACTATGTGACCTTGCTTGCTGCACATGGAACACCAAAGTCCACTCTTGATACTACTCCCCTTGAGTTCCTGCAGCTCCTGTCGCAGCTGAGCCAATTCCTCTGCTTGGGCCTCCTCCTCCTTTTGGAGCTTTAGTGCTTCAATCTCCCTCCTCAACTGAGCAACAACAGTCTCCTCCTCTTTGTAGGCCTTATTCCTTTTTAAGCCCTCTAGCTCCTTCCTTAGCTGGATCACTGGATCCTCCATTTCTGTACCATATGTTGGTTGGGAAGAAGTTGCTCCATACTGGTGCCTTATCTGCTCCAAGCGTGTGGTTGTGTTGATGAACTCCTCTATGGAGGTTGTAGGTAACACTAATTCCTTTATTTTGCATTGGGTGGCCACTGGTAGGGGCTTAGCTAACCACTTCTTAACAAAAAAATCGTGTGGTGGATCTGGCAATTTAGCCATTAGTGCTTTGGCCCTAGTCACAAACTCTAGGAACTTTTCTCCTGGACCCAATCGCAAATTTTCTAGTTCTTCTATTATAATCTCCGCAGTGTTACCATGCTGGAACTGATTTTTAAATGCATCTTTCATCACATCCCAAGTGGTAAAATGGTTTTCAGCAAACTGGCTGAACCACTTATCAGCTAATCCCTCTAATGTGGCAGGGAAGAGAATCAAAAAGGCATCCTCCCTACCCATTAGGCCTCTAGTCTTACATAGTGCCAAAAACCTTCTAATGTGTTCATCCGGATCCTCCTGAGCTAGGCCGTTGAAAGAAGGAAACTTTATATTTAATCTAGAGAGTAAAGTTTCCAAGTCTACCTGACCTGCCATGCTCTTTACTGATGAGGTTGAAGAGAGTGGACTTGAGGACCTTCTAACAACCTTCCTTCTTGTCTGCTTGCAGGTGACCCTCAATGTTTGCGACCGGGTTGCGGTCATGAGCAGCTCATAGCCCACTTAATATGAGACACTTGATAAGAATATTTACCTTTTGTTTGATGAAGTAACACTGTAGACACGTGACCTCTGCTATACTTTGCACTTGGTTTCTCCTAAGCTCAAATCTCCTTGGAAGTCCCACCGGGCGTGCCAAATTTTGTTGGGGGATTCTTAGACAAGAAGGAGTTTGAGGTTTTGTAGAAGAAAAGGAAAAGACTGGAAGAGGAAATACACCTTGGAAGCTTCTGTCAATTGATTACAGTAAGACAATTACAATGTTTGAAGCACAATACAAGCCAATACTTCTGTGCACAATCACACAGAGTGCTCAATTACAAAATACCAAATATCCCAAAGTCTTCTTGCCGCCGGCCTCCTCTGCACCAGACCTCCACCTGCTTCAAGCTTATCCTTGTGCCCACCTTGCACCAAGCTTCCACTAAGGGGGATGAATGAATACCTTCTGTCGGCACGCGCACACTGCAAAGAGACCTTGAGATCCTTGGGGGACTAGCTTAGCACTCTCTGCACAATCCCTTAGTCACTCTCTATGCACTCCTTCAACTCCACTTCTTTGCGTCGCACACTGGTGACTCTTGCACTTCTCTCTCTTGCTTCACTTAGGCTATGCTTCTCTTGCTTACTCTAAGATTGGTCCAAGAATATTCCTTACCTTGATTTGAGTGTGTCGATCACGTACGCTCCTAACTACAATAGTATCTTGGTGCTCACTTTGATGTCCCAAGATTGTCTTCACAAGTGGCAGCCAACGACTCACTGTTTTGTCCTGTAGTGACTTTAGACTAAAACCAAAAATTTTAATGGGGGGCCATACTTTCACCTGTGCGTACACTGTCGCTTCACATACCTTCACATTTCCCTTTTAAGTCTTCACTTTTGCACATAAGAGGGGGTTCACCTGAACCTTCCCAACCACTTCAAAACACACTTTGAACCTTAGGGAAATTAGAGAAAATACCTCTGCAACCTGCAACCCACTTTCTCCAATTTACCCTTTGTGGACAATTATATGTGCACTACCTGTGCACTTTGACGCCTGCACTTTGACGCCTGCACTTTAGCCCTTTGACTTTGCACCTTTTGACTTTGACCTTGACCTTATTGACTTTAACCAGTTGACTTTGATTGTAGTTGACTTTGACCAACATGACTTTTATGGGCTCAACAATATGCGAGGAATGCACATCCCCACAGAAAAAGAGGTCCTAATGCCCGATAACATGAAAAATAGGAACCTCACCAAGCTTAAGGACATGGTGGCCATGACACCCAATATTGCAGTACACCTTCGAATGTGCATGCAACACTTTGCTTTTCCCACCCAAGATAGATTTACCATGCCACCCAAGAAGATATGGTTTAGTTTGTATCTAGAAAAGACACAAAACCTCACCATCAACCTACCCCACTGGATCATTGTTCAGATACACTTGGCTCACAAGAGATGGCCACGTAAAACAGTCTTGTATGGATGTTGCGCTTTGACAAGAATAATTTACAAATGTTTAGCTTACGACATTCCTATTCAAAGGGCCCTAATGTGGAACAAAGTGCAATAGTTGAAAGTTCGAACATCAATTGGATCCCCTCCCAAGAGGATGAGAGGAGTTGTACAAGTACCTTGTGCTCAACCCCGTGGAGCAACACTGACCCCCGACATCACCTGCCTCCTCGAAGGGTCAAACCATTCACATTACGACTACCGCAAAGAAGCTTTGAAGGTCCCAATCTGATATTTCCACCCATTCCCATGGACCTAGAATTCCCCAGAGGAGCACCCTTGGAAGAACTCACCAATGAAGACTTTGAGTAGATTTTAAAAGAAGTGAATGTTGAAGAAAAAGAAGAACAACAATTGGAAGGAGTTCAACTGCAAGGAACAACATCACAAGTACCCGTTACCACTGTTGATGTGGATGAAGAAGAGGACGAAGATGACACAGAAGATGAAGAATCTGAAGAAGGCAAGGAAGGGCATGAAGAAAGATATTGAGACAAGCAGCAAGAAGTACTAGAATTCATAGGTGCTCTTGCTTACACGGCCTGGTTGCAAAGGCTATAGAACACGATCAAAGCAGTGCAAGAAAGACACAGACTTTCATTCGCATCAAGCCAAGCCCTGATCGAACAGATGTTAGAAGACAAAGGTGTGGACCAGCATTTCATAGCCACCCTCAAATTAATGTGAAAATCCTTGGGAGTTTAGGAGGCCGTCTACACAAAAGTCCGCTAGTCAGTCCGATATGACAAATGTAGAGTTGACACACTACTAAGGGCAGACAAGAACATACGAATACGAGTGTCTGAACCAGAGGCAACCATAGAACCAACAACCACCCCAACCCCCACCATCAATCTTACCATATAAACTTTTGTACAAACATCCCCAATTTCACCCCAGTGACCCTCGTTTCCTCCCTCACCCCCACCTCCATCACCAACCATTGCTGAAACCACTGTCATAATAACCACCATCACCCACACCCAAACCTCATCCACATCCTTCTCCTTCCATGAACCAACCTCTTCTCCTCGATCACCAAACCTTTGTACACTTCACCATTTTTTTTTGTAGAACCGATCATTGGGCACCCCATAATACCCAGTATTGGAGGATACCCCCGACCCATTGATGGTATGCTCCGTTTTCTAGCTTACCCCCCTTAGCACATACTCCTATCCCATGATCCTTACTTCCCATTTGCCTCCTCTATCTTTCCCCACACCTCAGTCGCAACCACTACCCCATCCCCCTACTTCTCATTCATGGAGGATTTCCGTCACCAGCATAACAGGCAGATGTTCCGAGATCACTCACCCACACTCACTTCACGATCCACAAACACCACAATCACTTCACCTACCATCCCCACATACATGTAGCACGTGCATGCACTACATTTTCTGATCCCATGGACATTTCAACCCCCACAACACCTCCCCCTCCCCCCACTTTTCCACCATCCCACATTCCTCCACTACTAACCTCACCAATCACCACATCATTGGTAGACACAACATTCACAACTCCCATTCCCAACCGCATTCGCTTTGCATTACACACCATCCCCCTTGCATCTTTTAATGTAAATAATACATTTAATATATTAATTCAGTGTGCACACCAGCTACAACAAGCATACCACCAATTGGAAGAGCGCAATACTGCCTTCGAGGCAGAGTCTCAACGACTACAAGCTAGGGTCACCATCTTGGAAGCTGATCACCAAACACTCCTAGCATAACATACCACTTTACAACACACTCACATCCAAATGGAGTCGAAGATGTCAACCATAGATGATCAAGCAGTCAAGGGCTTGGAAAACATGCTCAAAGTCCAAATGCTCACAAATGCCAAATTATGTCGGAATCTAGGACTTCTATGCAAACACATGACCATGGCATTGGAAGAAAACAAGTGGCTCCAATAGCAAAACCAAGACAACCTTGAAGCCGCTATGGGAGGCAACTTAGACACAAAAATTAGTCCCTCAAAGTACCGTGTAGTTCCCTCTGAAGATATCAGAATATTACTAGAGGAACATGCAAACTTTCTAGAGTCCTATGAAAAGTTGGAATCAGAATGTGAAGATCTTAAGAAGTAGCTAGCCATAGTTAGCATAGCTAGCACAGCTCATCCCTCCACAACCTACAGAAGAACTCAAAGCCCTACGCAAATAGGTGGAAGAACTAAAAGCTAGACTCCTACCACATTAGAGGTCACCATCTCCAATTGAAGAACCAAAACCTAACATGGTAGTGGAGATCTTGGTCAACGAAAGTTTTGAAGAGCTATATGAGCCAATGCCAGTACCCGATGGGTGTGTAACGAAGAAGCACAGGACACCTTCAAGATCCAAGTTCCAGACTGGCTCAAGAGGGTCAAGCACATAGGACAAACCCATGATGATCATGTCATAGTGCAGATCCAATCGCTCACCAATCTGAAAGAAACTATTCTCAGATCTTCATATTTTCAAAATTTATCCCATCAATAATTAATAACCACATCAGAAGTGCAATACATGCCTACTTTGTCTTATTACATGACTATAATGTAGAAATAAAAAGGCATACAGGGAAGGAGCCAACATTCGTCACTTAGTTCGAACCTGAGGACTTACCTGAAGATGCACGAGCTGGTGCAATTTTCCAACCTAATTGGCATGAGAGGCTACTAACAGACTACCCAAAAATGATGAGCACCTAGGCCACCATGCCACTATATATCAAGTATAACCCATGTTATTGTCTGGTGGTCCATCATCATTCCTGACAAGCCTTTGCAATAAAAGTTCATAACAGCAAAGGTTGTTCAAATTGGATAAACTACCCCTATTTTGCTCTTGCCAAAGCACCACCAATGGTTGCCTATATGATCTACCCTATCCAGCATTGGTCTATTTGCTTAAACAATGTTCCCGACATCATGCCAAAGATGTGTATGAAAATATTCGAGGTCATGATAGTTGTCTTCAAGACCTTTCAAAAGGTTCAAGCCCCATACATCTCCACCCCTAAATTTTCTGAAGGTAACAAGGACTTATTATACGACATGAGCCAGACCCCCTCTTTAAACATAATTTTTGCATGGTACACACACATCAAGTACGTACCTGCTTACTACAAGCAGACCTTTGAAGAAATGTTCTCGATCGGGTTCTAGGAATATCATTATGAAATCTTCATTCCTAGACCAACACACTACTGCATCTCTTCGCGGTGGAGCAAGCCACACACGCAGATCAACTATGCTTGCCACATCTGGATGTTCCAAGTCCAATTGATTGGGATAAATTGATGAAAAACTTGGGAAGAGAACTACGCTTAGAAGAACATCATCTTGCCACTGATGTTGTGAAATATTACATCAAACACTCCCGACAACAAGGGTCTGTCAAGGACGACAGACGCAAGAGAGGGGGGTTGTTGGTAGCAGCCAGGGCATTCAAGGCCTTATAAGACAAGGAATCCAACAAAGGGAGTCAAGATAAAGAGAGAGCCAAGCAGGATTAAGTAGGCAAAGCAATCAACACAGATCCAACAAGTAGGTCACATAATTTTTCATGAAGAAATACTTCCCAAACAGTCATTTTAGTAACTTCACACCATTGTCAATACCATTTTCCATTATTTCTACTCCATTTTGTTCAAGATGAGGAGTCCTTCAGCTTGAGGAGTATTAGAAGTATCTATGTACCAATTTTCATAATTTTTAGAGCTCATTTGAGCCTCCAAAATAGCATAGGAACCTAATTTTCAACTAGGCCGAGCATTAGGTCTAGGCACGGCCAAAACCTAGTCAAAAACTATAAGAAGAGCTAGAGAGCTCATTTTTGGGGTTAGCTTGTTAGAGTTTTGAGCTATTGCAAGAGACATTTTGAGTAATACAAAGAACTCCATTGTTCCTCTCTTTGTTCTTGCCTTCTGTGTAGGTGTACGTGTGTATGTGTGTGCATGCTTGTGTGCTTCTCACTCACGCACTTGTGCCTTCACTTGCTCATAGACATCATATTAGTCCTCAGGTCTCCATGGATTGACAAATATGAGGTGGATCTCCTCATGTTGGTACTTGCCATTGTGCTAGAGTGACACATATGGTCTCCTCCACAGGTATAACACCGTTTCATTGGGGCAAATCTAGGTATCTGTTTGCCAGAGATTCCTAGTTTTTGAGCTACTTTCTTTGCAAGTTCCTCAATGGAAGTGGACTGTTTGGAAGTGAGGCTAGTAGAGCTATCTGAATCTTTATAGATTTTTCCATGGTGCAGGCTTCTAGTAGTTGTTCTATGTTTTTGAATTGCCTCTCGTGTAGTGGTTGAACCACGTAAGAGCAGTGTTCTTGAGTGTTAGACCAAAAGCATTGTATTGCGGGAACATGTCATCAGCTTGATCGGCTCTCAATACTTGCCTAAATTTTGCCACATGATCATAAGGGTCTCCTGTACCATCAAAATAATTCTTCATAGACTTGACCAGTTGTGTATGCCTTAAGGTCATGTGTTCTCTAGGTCTTGTTAGAGGGAATTCATCTACGTTTCTTTGATTTCTTGGTCTCTATGTCTCTCATTTTCCATTCTATCCGTCTCTCTTCTCGTTCTTTCTCTTCCTATTGTTGATGTATTTAGGTAGTGATGTGTCTGAACACACTAGGACCGCCCGGGTACTTTTTTCCCTCTTTAGAAGGTTTTTTTCCCCCGGCTTGTATATATGCCTATTGCCCTAAGGGGCTACTAATACATTCTAGTGGTAATACATTCAGTATTGTGTGTTGTGCTCCAAGATTCTTCTTCTTCCTTGGGTTTTTCGCGTGCTCCCGCAGACGTCTAACTCCAACAATTGGTATCAAAGCAGGTGTCTGCTTCATCTAGGGCATCGTCGACACCTCTTCAGTTGCAATCTCAGAATCGCGTGAATTTTGGTGAGCATACTCAGCATATTTTCCAGATCAAAACCGCTTCACTCTATCGTGCTGAAATCGCGATCTGAGCTCGTTTTGGCCTCCGAATGCACTATCACAATGCTTATGCAAGCTATTTCATCTTTTTAAGCCAAAGATATATACCAGTTTTAGTTCATCAATATAAGCGTCTCGAAGTCTACTACAAGTTTAGCAGAAGTTGTCTAGGCAATTCTGTTCAATTTTTTGAGATACAATAAATTTTTTGCATCAAGGTATTTTAGTCACCGGCCATCACTGAAAGCAGTGATGTATTTTGTATGTTGGCTATTAAGGATTAGTTGGATGGTACCAACTACCCGTTGTGGGCTTATATGATGCGACATGTATTGGTTTCAAAAGGACTGTGGAACATTGTGCAAGGTGTTGAAAAACGTCCTATCACACCTGCAACTGTTACAACTACAGGTACTGAAGTTGATGCAAAAGGTGTCAAAGATGATGATATTCTGCATATTCCTGTTCGTGTTGCGGTTTTCACTCCACCTACTACAGAGAAAATTCATTGGGATGGCAGAGATGCCCAGGCACATGCATTGATAGCTTTGTCTGTCAAACGTGCCATTATTCCTCACACTTGCTCTTACAGAACAGCTAAGGATGCTTGGGATACACTTACCACATTGTACCAAGCTAGGAATGAAGCTCATGTTGCTTTTACCACCGAAAATAGTTGGAGAGTGAGCACATGAATGAAGGTGATTCTATGGACAGTTTTCTAACAAAGATCAAATACTTGAAGGAATAGTTGATTTCTGATGATGAGGTTATACCAGATAGCTCACTTGTGCAAACCGTTCTAAATGGTCTTCTTGATTCATATCAGAGTTTTGCTTCTACTCTTCGGTTGATGATGAAAGGCAATCCAAATGCCTTGTCATTTGAGGAGTTAGTCTCTGTTCTGTTGCAGGAAGATCAGTCCAGGGAGAATAGGTCCATTATGCGAGTTGCAGATCAAGCTTTCCTCACTAGTCAGAAGGGCAAAGGAAAACGGAGCTCTTCAATTAGTAAGCATAAATCTGCTAATTTTGCACAACCAAAGAGGGAAGACAAAGATGAAAAGAAATCACAAAAGCAAAAATTCTTTTACAAGTACTATAAAGGAAATGATCATATCATAAAGAACTGTCCAAAACTCGCTGCTAAAGAGGAAAAGAAGAAAGAGGCTAGAATGATTGTTGCAAAGGCCTCTACACCAAAAATAGAGTCTGTTTATCTTGTGCGAGAAGAAGAATGGGCATTTACTATTGTTTGCAATTCTGACTCATCTTCTCATGAGCAATGCATGTCTGCAGTAGACTCAGATGTTTGGTACTTTGACAGTGGGGCGACCAAACATATCACCTCATAGTGCAGTTTCTTCTTTTCACTCGAGCCTACCCCTACAGGGAATACAGTTACATGTGCCAACAACTCCTCTTATCCTGTTATGGGAGTTGGTAAGATCATTTTGACTACTGCTGATGGTTGTTCTTTCACTTTGTTAGATGCTTTGTTTGTGCCAGGGATCAAGAAAAATATGTTATCAATTTCTGCATTAGCCAAGATTGGCTTGGTTGTGACATTTGTTGATGAAAGATGTACAGTTCATGATTTGTCAAATGGCGACGTGATTATTGCTTCTAGCATTTATGTCGTGGGCTGTATAAGCTCATTGACTATGAAAGATCTATATATGATTCGGCATGTGAAGTACATGATTCTCAGGCTATGCCAGATGCAAAGCTTTGGCATGCATGCTTTGGTCATCTGAATTTTGCTAGTTTGCTATGCCTACAAAAATCTGAAATGGTGTCCTCTTTGAAAAACTTGAGGCACCCGGAAAACATGTTTATGAAGGTTGTATTTTGGTCAAAACGCAGCGTTCCTCCTTTCCAAAAGATGGTTCAGTTCGAGCTACTTAGAAATTGCAGTTTCTACATAGTGATGTCTATGGTCCTATGCAGCCACCTTCTTTTGGAAATTATCTTTACTTCGTGACTTTCATCGATGATTTTTCCAGGCATGCATGGGTATATCCATTGAAGGCAAAGTCCGAAGTGTTCATTTGCTTCAAAGAGTTTTTGGTTTTGGTTGAAAATCTGTCAACAGGTAAAATGGTGCCCCTCCGCTCTGATCGAGGGGGGAATACATGTCTCCTAATTTTAATGTATTTTTGGCTGAAAATGGGATAAAACACCAGTGTATAGTGCCATATACACCTCAATAGAATGGAGTTGCTAAATGAAAGAACGAGTCACTCATGGAGATGGTGAGTTGTATCTAATAAAGTAAGTTTACACGATCTAAGGGTCCGACCGATTCAGATAGATTTGAAATCGGACACCGTTTGGTCATCCGTGTGCATGACCAAAGATCTCGAGTTTAGACTCACTAGGAGGTCTTGTGCTCTTGTGAACAAGTTATCCACTTAGCTTAGTGGTTAAGTCTCAAGGATGTGAAGGAGGAGGTCTTGGGTTCAACCCCCATGGGGAGCATGGGGAGAGTGTTTTCGCCAAAGAGCTCTAGAGCCTTCTATAAGCATCTAGTTGAGTTAATGCAAGTTAACTAGGACACTTGGTGCACATGCAGTTACATGGCTGACACTTGGATGGTTAGTATCCACCTACCCAAGAACGCAGTCCCCAAGAGAAAGCTATATATAGAGGCATTTGGTTGGGAGTAGAGTCATCTCTCTAGCATGTGGTAGTTGTAATCCTTGTTCTCTTGCATTGGTATCAAAGCTCAAGGTTGAGCTTCCATGGAGACCTTAATGGGACTTCATCATCTTCTTTATGCAAGCTTCAATGGAAACCTTGTTTTATTGTTCTTGGCAAATTCATTTCTCATATTATTTCTCTATTGAGTGCAAGTGTTAGCCTCCGTCAAATTTCTCTTCGTAGAAAACAGATGCTCTACATCAAGACTATCTCGCGCCTACTGTGGAGTCTAATTCATGAAGTCAAACTCATTATGATTTGGGAGCAAAAGAATGATCTCGTGCTGCTATCAATAGGTTTTGAGCTTTGATGCGGGCTGTGACAGGACGAAGGTATGATCACGCTGCCTACGTGTGTGATCATGAGAGTTCTCTTTTGAGTTTCATGATTACCAAGCACCACATTACACACTTTAGATGGTGCATATGTATGTGATCATGAGAGTTCTCTTTTGAGTTTCATGATTATCAAGCACCGCGTTACGTGCTTCAGATGGTGGCTTATATTGTCAGGCAATTTTTTGATACTGGTTTAAGGAGCAACCGTTGCCTTCTCCCCGCCGTTTGCGGATGCAAAAAGGAAATTCTACTCTTGAAGCAATGCGCTGAATGTATCTTAATCTTAATCTTAATCTGAATGTCAAGATAAATGTATCTTAATCTTCGTTCTCCGTGTAGAAGTCACTTGTGTGCACAGCCACTTGCGTGCTCTTTTTTATTATAGAAATGTATCTTTTTTATTACAAAAGAGGAATTCTCAGGTGCATAGAATTCGATCCTGTAACCTCTTCTTAGAGAAGGCATCTGCTTATCCAAATAAGCAAAGCGCTTGTGATGACCTTTCTCTCCAGAAAGCCATATGTTACTGTGTTGTATAAGCACATAAGGCATAAACAAAAAGAAGCTTTCAGGTAGCATGCAAGATCGAGCGAAGGACCCAACAGTTATGCAGCTCTATTGTATCCGCGAGAGCAAGACGTATTTCGACTCTCCAAATTCTCTGCAAGTTGATACTTGACATGCTATATCTTCTTCTCCAAAAGGAGAAACGAAAACGTTGTTTACTTTAGTAATTGCAGCCAAGGATCGAGCCCATTACCTTCTGATCGAGAGGGATATCACTTATCTAGAGCATTCAGTCTGTGGGGTGATTATAGTACTTGAGAGAAAAATATTATACGCTTTCTGCACGCACTATAGAACAGATCAGAGGCAAAAGGTGCGAGAGGCCGCGATCGAACGTAGAACCTTTGGGTTCTATCTCACACGCCATGCCCACTACATCAAAGTGTCTCAATAAGTTTAATTAATTGTATGTATAATTATCTCTTGATTCCATCTAATCTCTGTTAATCCCGAGCCGAGATCTTTTTGTTCTATGTATTCTCTGGAGCTTGCTATTATCTCCAACCAAACTCGACTGCATATCTGTGGTGATCAAAGCCAAAATGAAGCAATGTCGGATCGAAGCAAGGACGATCGAGCTTTCCATTTTCATTTCTTTTCGATCGACAAAAGAAATCTCTCTTCAAGTTCTTGGAGAGATATGAACATGGCTATGAAGGTTGGCTCTTTTCGAGAATCCATGAAGGGACGTAGCTAATTAGGAGATAAATATTTTCCAAGTTAATGATTGGTTTCAATATTTGTTTTTGCTCTTTGCTTTCATGTAGGATGCATTTTTATCATTGAAGTTTGGTAGTAAACTTCATTCTCGATAATCTTGATGCAAATCATTGAAACCTACATGAAAGAGCATAACTATATTGAAACACTCATTAAACACAAGCATATGCATGCATCTATGAAAGATTGTTGGTGCATATCTCCTTTCAAAAGAATGTTTTCATGCACCATACACAGATTATTTGTGCATGGATGATTGGATGCACACATGCATTTTCAAGCTCAAGAAACTGCTTGATTTAAATTTGGTGCATGAAACCTACATGAAAGAGAATAACTATATTGAAACACTCATTAAACACAAGCATATGCATGCATCTATGAAAGATTGTTGGTGCATATCTCCTTTCAAAAGAATGTTTTCATGCACCATACACAGATTGTTTGTGCATGGATGAATGGATGCACACATGCATTTTCAAGCTCAAGAAACTGCTTGATTTAAATTTGGTGCAGAATCACGTGCATGAATCACATGAATTTGCATGCAAAAACATGCATTCACATATGCATGATTGCTTATTAAGTAGTTGAATACTATACTTTTGTTACCTTATTTTTCTAACTCGACTTAGATAGTTAGGGAAAAATAGCAAACTAGGTAGTTGCAAGGCTCTTGGCTGCCATGCAACTCAAGTAGCTAGTTTGTTTTCCCAGACGTGATACTTAGGTATCATAATTTAGGAGTCTTGATTAGACAAAGTAGGTCCTTCAAAAGTCAAGTATTCAATTTTCTTGCTCATTGGAATGGCAAGAAAATAGAGCTGCTTGAAAGTTTCCATGATGAATCTAAGTTTAGGAAAACTTAGAGAATCCTAACGATAAGCCTAGATGTAGTAGTTAGCTTGGATTTAAGAAATCTTAAATCCAAGTAGGATGATAAGAGTTTTCTTAGTTACTTGAGCACTTCTCATGAACGCTCTTATTTGATTTTATCCCAAGCCATGATCAAATCAAAATAAAGTTAAATGGAACTTATACTGGTTGAACTTAGTTCCTAGTTGAACTTTTAAAGTTCACAAGATAGTTGTTCTATTCCTTAAGTAGCATCCCTGGTAAGGATGCAAAGTGCCAAGAAAAACTATGAATATTTTATAAGTTTTCATTTGATTGCATCCCAAGGAGTGATGGAAATCAAAGGTTGAACCTCAACATCAATTGTTCATTGATGTTCAATAAGAGGATGTTAGGTTCTATAGTTGCATCTCTGGTAAATGATGCAACTAGCTAAGCAATCATGGAAACATGAAAAAACTCTTTTAGAGAGTTAAACTTTTGGTTTCATTCAAGCTAATTTAAGCTTTAAGAGTAAACCAAAGTAAGTAATCTTTAGGAACGGAGATAAGTTCCTAAGGACTTGAAGCAAAGTGTGAACTTTTCATTTAGGAATAGAAAGTCCCAACAAATGGATCTCCAATCCATGAACTTTTCCCAAACAAGCTATGAAGTTCAAAGTTATGTGTTCATAGTAGTATTACTATTGGATCAATTGTCAATAGATGCTTTGACTTTTAAACATAATTCTGATTGCCAAGAATCAATACCACATAAATAAAAGTTCAAGACAAAATTTCATAGTGGAATGGGAAACCATATCCAAAAGGTGATATTTTCTCCCTAGTTTGAAGCTCAGGAAATGAACACAACCAAATCAGTAAAGCTTTTGGATATTGTTTGAAAGTCTAAGAATTTCTTTCCAATATCCTTTGAGCATTGCAAAAGATTCCAAGATGAATCATTTGCTCAAGTTAATAGATTCCCTCAAAAGAATCTCAAGACCTTGAAGAATAACATTCTCCCAAGTAGTGAGAATGAAATTCTTCATACTCTTTAAACAATAAGTAGTTCCCTAGACGTCCCAAACCACCAGAAGTGGTACTTAAAGTCCAAATGGTTGATATCACCTGCAAATGTATCAAAGATTCTTAGCTTTAGAATCTGAAAGGTCTTAGTATATGTTTGGACTTGAGTAAGGGAAAGATCTCTAAAAATCTTGCAGGTAAGCAAAGAAGCTTTAGATAGTTCAGGAGATCTTAAAAGATAAAGGCTAAGTCTTTATTTTAGTTGCAAGGTCAACTAGACTTGATCAAGCTTGGCCATGATTACCCAAGAATGTGTGATTGGAACTACTCTATAGATTGCCCATGTATTGGCAATACAATTCCTTTTGGGAATTATTCACTTAGGTTCCATTTATCCAATGGAGAATTGTGAAAAGAGTAAGCTATTCCAAGTCTGAACAGAGTGAAGAAATTCCAAGAATGTAGTCTGCAACCGTGAAGATGGTACTTAAGTCTATGGAAGGTAAAACATAATGTTTGCCTATCCTTAAAGGGAATTTGGTACAAATCCAAAGAGCATGAGTAGATGCTTAAGACTTAAGCAGTAGAGAGATTCCTATATAAAGTCCTCGGGGTAGGTACCTAAAGCACCAGTAAAGGAAGGAATCTAAAGACAAGAAGTTAAAAGCTCTTGTCACTACAAACTGGTCAAGGATAAACCAATTGAACTTGAATTTGTGAAAATTCAAGTACTTGGAATTTTGATTGGTTTTCATTTAAAAAACCCTAGCAAAGAAGGATGAATATTCCATCAAAAGGTTTTCAAGTTCCGAAAGGAAGCACAAGATCACGAAATGATCATGTGAAGGGATCAAAACCTAGAAAATCTAGTTAGAGGTAATGCCTAAAACTTTAAATTCTTTTAAAGAATTGAAACAAGAAGGTACTCTATCAAGAGATGTTTTGACTTTAGGATAAGTATGACCCACACATTAATGTGAATATAAAATAGGGTGGTATGGGACTGGTACTAAGTGGGTTTACCTAAAGTGTAAGCCTAATGGAACAGTTGACAGATATAAGGATAGGCTTGTTGCAAAGGGTTATGCATAGGAAAGAGGTATTGGTTTTGATGAGACCTTTGCACCTACATGCCGTATGACTATTGTTCAGAGCATTTGTGCACTTGTAGCCCCTCACGATTGGAATGTACATCAGTTGGACATTAAAACTGCACTTCTGAATGGTGACTTCATGAAGAAATGTACATTTTCTAGCCCCCTGGCTTTGTGTAGAAAGGGCATGAAAATGAGGTGTGCAAGTTAAAGAAGGCATTATATGGTTTAAAGCAAGCACCACGTGCTTAGTATGAGAAGATACATGACTATCTCAGTGCACATGGTTTTGAGAACAGTCCAACTGAGAGCACCTTATATGTTAAGCGTGCTAATGATGTGCTTCTGATCATTGTTGTCTATGTTGATGACATGTTACTTACTAGTCCTATTGAGAAGCATATTGCTAATTTTAAGGCTGATTTTCATGCCTCATTTGAGATGTCTGATTTGGGCCATTTGCATCACTATTTGGGCATTCAATTTATGAAAGTTGATGGTGGAATAGCTTTGTGTCAAACGAGATATATTGACACATTATTGTAGCATTTTGGCCTTGAAGACTATAAGCCTATTGCCACTCCTATGGAGACATGTTTACGATTGAGTCTTCATGATGCTGGAGATGCATTTGATGTTGTCCTCTATCAGCAGGCTGTTGGATGCCTGATTTACTTATGCATTACCCAACCAGATATTTAGTTTGCTGTCTCACAGATGAGCAGGTTTATGCATTGCCCCAGTGTCAAGCATTGGTAGGCGGTTGAGCACATCTTTTGCTACTTGAGTGGTACTCGGATACTTGGCTTGTTTTATCCCAAGGGGGGATCACTACCGCCAGATTTACATGCTTTTTTTGACTCAGACTACGCTGGTTGCTATGACACTCATGTGTCCTCTAGTGGCTTTTGCTTCATGCTTGGTAGCTCATGTATATCTTGGTTGAGCAAGAAGCAGCATACTGTGGCCACTTCCAGTTGTGAGGTTGAGTATAGGGAAGCTTTCATAGTGATTGTTGAGTGTATGTGGCTCACATGCCTTATGGCTGATTTGGGTGTTGATCAGTCTTCTGCCACCACCATCTTCACGGACAGTTAGAGCGCATTGGCAGTTGCGAGGAACCCTGTGTTCGATGCTCTCACTAAGCACATTGAGGTGCATAATCATTATGTTTGGGAGAGGTTCTCTGTTGGGGAGATCAGCTTGGCATATGTGCCCACATAGGAGAACATTGCAGACATTTTCACGAAGGCTCTGCCTAGGGAGAAGTTTGAAGCTTTCCACAAAGCTTTGGGCTTACTTCCTTTTGTGGAGTGATTTCCACATAGCTTGGCACTTCCTTATACATGAGTGCTAGCTCCTTATTCACTGCATCACTCCCAGGGGGGATTTGTTGATATATTTAGGTAGTGATGTGTGTGAACACACTAGGACCGCCGGGGCACTTTTTTCCCTCTTTAGGAGGTTTTTTTCTCCCGGCTTGTATATATGCCTATTGCCCTAATGGGCTACTAATCTTTGTACATTCTAGTGGTAATACATTGAGTATTGTGTGTTGTGCTCCAAACTTCTTCTTCTTCCTTGTGTTGTTCGCATGCTCCCACAGACATCTAACTCCAACACCTATTGGGTTAGCAAAGCTTACCTCGGGTCTATCTCTACTCCTGTCTCTCTGAGTTCCATTTACTTGAGATGTTCCAAATCCTTGGTGACCATGAGAGACATTAGATGGAGAAAAACAAATTCACCCGTCCAAGTGTAGGCATGCCTACCATGCTTTGAGACCACAAGGACCCTTTCTGAAGTATTGTCCAAATAGGTCACTTTGCCTGGGGTATGAGGATCTTTGAATTCATATATTGTAAGGATTCCCACTTCATTAGGCTACTTGAGTTTAAACCTCGAAAAATCCTTGTTAGTCTCTTAGTTTAAAAACAAATCTATGCTCTTATTGTAATGGGGAACCATTAGGCTAGTTGAGTTTAAACCTCCAAAAAGCTTTGTCAGTCTCTTAGTTTAAAAACAAATCTATGCTCTTATTGTCCTAGGAACCCATCTTGGAGTGATTATTCTAGTCAGGATTGATTTGCCTCGAGGATCTTTGGCTCTCTTCCTAAGTTTCCTTGCTCTATGTTACATATTTCAGCCTCTAAGATTATATTGCTAAATTTGTCTGTCCTATCTGGTTGGGTGGTGACCACATACATGGTCCTTTCTTTATCTATGTATGCACCATTTTTGAATTTGATGACTGGATGTTCTAGTCCAATGGGTTGATCCGAGTTTTTAATCTGGACAACATATCTTCTCATATTGTCCTCATAGATGTGACCACCTGATGTATTCCAGTTGAGTCTTGTAAGGTCCTTTTGGTTTTTCTAGGTACGCCATTCCTAAGCTACCTATGGGTCTCTCCATGCTATACGACATCTTAGAATCACTCATTTCGAAATTTCAGGCATATGGGTAATCACTCAATTGTTGGGCCCAAGACCTAGCAGTATGATTGATACTAGCTTTAGAAGATCTGAGGCTTTGACTATCTCCTCCTAGATATCTTCTTGACCTAAGGTTCATATGCTTTTCCCTTTATCCTAACTTTCCCAAGTACAACCTCGTTTCAGAGTTCTTTTGTAATAGTCACTTCTTCTTTTTATTTTCCTTAGGCTGTCACTTTCTTGTCCAATAGTTTGCATCGTGAGGAACACTTAAGTTGTTTGCACTTGGAGTTTGATCGCTTGATTTATGTAATTTCACCTTGGATTTTGTCATAGAAATAAATTATTTATGCTTGCACTTGAGAAATTAGGGTTCTTGTACTTGATCGTGCTTAATGTCACCCTAATTAATCAAAACCTCTATTTGTGCTTAGCCTAAACTAGGAATTGACAGAGGGGGTCAAGAATGATCCAATCTCAAGTTGCTTATCCCTTGCTCACGCTTGAATGCTCAAGATAATCATTCTCAAGCTTGCAATATGCTCTAGACGCCCTTTGATGCTCTCAATGGACCTGTAAAAGCCCTAATGTTAGCTCAAGATTTAAATCTATTGACACAACATACCATTTTTATTCATGTAACTCAAAGATCCAATTTTGCTTTGTCTTTATGAGAATTTCCCTTAGAGATCCCTCAACTTTCCCACCCCTATGGTAGGTCAACTTCAAAATACCTCAAAATTGTCCAAATTTTGAAAATTAAAAACCCCTAAGCATTAACCAAATTTTCATGTCAATCACGAACGACAGGGTTGTCAATTGCAATGGATAGACCTGTTGATCGTGGCTTGCCAATCATGATGGATAGATGTCAATTGCGATTGATGGGTGTCAATCGTGATGGACAGTGTTGGTCGCCATTGATGGTGTCTATCATGATTGATGGTGTCAATCATTATGGACTGATTTTTTTGGGTTTTCGTGTGAATGCCTATCAATCGTGGGCCTATATGTCATGATGGATAGGTTTCTTGACTAAATGGAGTGTCAATCACAATTTCTCATTCCATCTCGATGGGCAGGGGTGTCCGTCGTGATGGACACCTATGTGTCATGATGGACACCTATCAATCACAATGGACGGCCAGTGCATCCTAGGCTGTCAATCGTGATTAATTGATTTTTCCAGATTTTTGCATTACCTTGTGTCAATCGGGCCTCTATGCATCGTGAGGGACTAGATTTTTGCCGAATGCAAGTGTCAATCATGATTTTTCAGTCAATCGTGATGGATAGAGGTGTCCATCATGACGGAGGCTATCAATTGCAATTGATGGGCTGTCCATTGGGGTCTGTCGATCGCGATGGAGAGGTTGTCCATTGCGATGAATAATATCAATCACGATTGATGGTGTCAATTGCGATGGACAAAGGAAATGCAATTTTGTTTAATTTTCTTGTGGATTTCTGATGTGCAAGGTCCTTAGATTACGTTTGTGCACTAAGTTTTACCAAAAATCAACTTTTCTATCAATCACGATTGATAGAGCTCAATGCCCCAGGACTTGTGCACATATTTTCCATACCTGCTAAAGCTGCTAGAGATGCTATGGAAGCTCGTACTTGTAAGAACACTCAAAAAACATGCAATTGCACACAGAAATTTGCTCTCTCGCTCTCTCTCACAAGTGAAATGAGGGAAATGAGGTGGGGAAGGTGATATGACCAAAAAATTAAAAATTCAGCAAAGATGGAGATGGAGGTGGGTGATGGTGAGGATGATGATGGTGAAGTAAGAAAGAGAAAATAAGGAAAAGTAGAAGATATTACCTATGACTCCAACATCACAACTCTACATCTTACCATCACATGCTCGTCCTCGAAGCTCTCTCCCTGACAATGATGCCAAATTTGGTGTCACTCTAGCACAATGGCAAGTACCAACGTGAGGAGATCCATCTCATAATTGTCAATCTATGGAGACATCAGGACTAGTATGATGATTGTGAGCAAGTAAAGGGACAAGTGCATGAGTGAGAAGCACACAAGCATGCACACACATACACGCATGTGCACACAAGGCAAGAGTAAAGAGAGGAACAATGGAGTGCTTTCTATTACATAAGAAATCTCTTACAATAACGCAAAACTCTAACAAGCTAACCTCAAAAATCAGCTCTCTAGCTCTTTTCATAGTTTTTTACTAGGTTTTGGCCTTGTCCAAACCTAATGTCTAGCCTAATTAAAAATTAGGTTCCTAGGCTATTTTGGAGGCTTAAATGAGCTCTAAAAATCATGGAAATTGGTACATAGATACTTCTAATACTCCTTAAGCTTGAGAACTCCTCGGCTTGCACAAAATGGAGTAGGAATAATGGAAAATGGTATTTACAATGGTGTGAAGTGACAAAAATCACTATTTGGGAAATATTTCTCCATGAAAAATTATGTGGCCTACTTGTCAGATCTGCATTGATTGCTTTGCCTGCTTAATCCTACTTGGCTCTCCCTTTGTTCTAACTCCCTTTGGTGGCTTCTGTGTCTCATAAGACCTTGACTGCCCTGGTTGCTACCAACATATGGTATATGAATAGAATCTTCAAGAACATGCACATGAATCACCAAACATGTACTTAACCAAAAGATAAATAAAGAGTGAAGGAAGCTTCCCTAAAAAGATCCAATGTTGAAATGGATCTTCCATGCTACAAGAGATATCATGCCTCGATATTTCCAACTTTTCATGGTCTTTGATGCCTTGAAATACACTTTCACCTTCTCATTATAATGAGTGTCGTACTCATGCTGCCATTTTATCATTCCCTTCCACATGCTTTTACTAATCTCAATGCCAAATTTACAAGGGACTGATAATCATCATGTTTTCCTGGAGACAATTTTTCTACTAAGAGTTCTTGAGGAAGAACATCAAAGATGAATTGATCTTCCTCATATCATACATCCACAAACAGGAAAATTTGGTTTGTACTATTTTCAATTTTCTTCTTCATTAAAGAAGAACTAAGGTTGGTTATGAAACTCATCCCAATGCTTTTTCTTCTATCTGGCTTACAATTGTGTAATCCATGATACCTATTGGCAACATCAGAACACCCAAAAAAATATAGATATAAAGTACAATAAAACATCCCCAATTAGCCTGTCTGAGAATCACATTCCCACTTTTTTTCACTTTTGTTGGGACATCATTTACCATGTAAACCTTTTGATTGGGCCTTTTGGCATCTCTGTCTTTGCCTTGCATAATGGCATGAACGTAGTGACATAAACAAATGAAACATAGAAACTGAACAATGTTACAACGAGTGAGAATATATGTGCAATTATGTGAACTTGAAATGCAGTGGCCCCAATAGCCATTCTAAGAGGTGAGAAAAGAAGACTGTCAATCTATCCTCGCTCAAAATTTTTTGTTTTCGACACATGTTTTGAATCATGGTTTTCTACAATAACAATATGACCATTTCTACAACAATAGTATGATCTATGATGCCATCTTTGTAGACAACACCCAAATCATTGTTCCTTCATAAAATGCTATTATGATGAGATAATTTGTTGATAAATTTAGCTAGTGATGTGTGTGAACGCACTAGGACTGTCGAGGTACATTTTTCCCTCTTTAGGATTTACCTCAACTTGTATATATGGCTATTTCCCTAATGGGTCACTTATCTTTGTACATTCTAGTGGTAATACATTAAGAATTGTGTGTTGTGTTGCATGCTTCTTCTTCTTCCTTGTGTTGTTTGCATGATTTCGTAGACCTCAAACTCCAACATTTGGTATCAGAGCAGGTCCTCGCTTCATCTAGGGCACCATCAACATCCCTCTGATCATAGTCTCAAAATCACATAAAATTTGGTGAGCATACTCAGGGTGATTAGAAGATCAAAACAACCTTTCTATATGATGCTGAAATCATGATGTGAGCTCGTTTTGGCCTCTGAATGCACTATCACAATGCTTGTGCAGGCTATTTCATCTTTTTGTGCCAAAGATATATATAGGTTTTGGTTCGCCAATATAAGCGTCTGAAAGTCCGCTACAGGTTTAGCAAAACTTGACAAGGTAGTTCTGTTCAACTTTTTGAGATACGGTCAATTTTTTGTATCAGGGAATTTTAGTCAATGGCCATGGCTAAAAGCACTAATGTATTCTGTATGTTGGCTGTTGAAGATAATTTGGATGGTACCAATCACCCATTGTGGGCATATATGATGCATCATGTATTGGTTGAAAAAGGAATGTTGAATATTGTGTAGGGTGTTGAGAAACATCCTATTACACCTGCAAACGGAATTGCTAAAGCTGATGCAAATGCATTGAAGATGACAATATTCTTCATGTTCCTGTTTGTGTTGTGGTTCATGTTGCACTTACTATAGAGCAGATTCCTTGGGATGGCAAAGATGCTTAGACACATGCATTGATAACCTTGTCTGTCAAACGTGCCATTATTCCTCACATTTTCTCTTGTAGAATAGCTAAGGATGCTTGGGATACTCTTACCACTTTATAACAGGCAAGGAATGAGGTTCATGTTGCTTATCTTGGAAAACAATTGGAGAGTGAGCACATGAATGAAGGTGATTCCATGGACAATTTTCTGACAAAGATCAAAGACTTGAAGGAATAGTTGATTTTTGCTGACGAAGTCTTACTTGAGAGTTCACTTGTGTAGACTATTTTGAATGATCTTCTCGATTCATATCAAAATTTTTCTTCCACTGTTTGTTTGATGATGAAAGGCAATCCAAAAGCCTTAACATTTGAGGAGTTCATCTCTACTCTGTTGCAACAAGATCAATCTAGGTAGAACATGTCCATGCGTGTTGTAGATCAAGCTTTCCTGGCTAGTCAAAAGGTCAAAGGTAAATGCAGCTCTTCTAGTAGTAAGCAAAAATGTGCTAATTCTACACAATCAAAGAAGGATGACAGAGACGAGAAGAAAACAAAAAAGCAGAAATTGTTTTGCAAATATTGTAAAGCAAATGATCATGGCATAAAGAGTTGTCCAAAGCTAGTTGCTAAAGAAGCAAAGAGAAAAGAGGTTGGAATGGTTGCTACAGAGGCATCTAGACCAAAAATAGAGTCTGCTAATCTAGTGCAGAATGAAGAATGGGTGTTTACTACTATTTGCAGTTTTGACCCATCTTCTCCTGAACATAGTATGTCTATAGTAGACAGATATTTGGTACTTTGATAGTGGGGCAACCAAACATATTACCTCAGAGTGCAGTTTCTTCACTTCACTTGAGCCTTCCCCTATAGGGAATACAATCACATGTGCCAACAACTCCTCTTATCCTATCATAGGAGTAGGTAAGATCGTTCAGACTACTATTGAGGGTAGTTCTTTTACATTGTCATATGCATTATTTGGGCCAGGGATCAAGAAGAATCTGTTATCAATTTCAGGTTTAGCCAAGATTGGCTTGGTTGTGAAATTTGTTGATGATATATGTAGAGTTCATGATATGTCAAATGGTGACATGATTATTGCTTGTGGTATTTTATGTCATGGACTATATAAGCTCATAGACTATGAAAAATCTATGAATGATTTGGCATGTGCAATACATGATTCTTAGGCTATGTCAGATGTTTGCATTAGATTTCTATTCTGTGGCTACCTCTAGTCTCTGTGATGAGAATGAGCCTCTTTTGTTTGATGAAGCACAAAAATTTGAAAATTGGATGGCTACTATGCAATCTGAATATGATGCTATAATGAAAAATGGTACCTGGTCTTATGTGACTTGCCTCCTAGCAAGAAGTCCATTGGCACTAAGTGGCTATACAAGCTTAAGCGTAAGCTTGATGGAACAGTTGGTAGGTATGGGGCATTTGCATCATTATTTGGGCATCTAGTTTTTACAAGTTGATGGCGGAATAGCTTTGTGTCAAACGAAATATATTGACACATTATTACAAAATTTTATCCTTGAAGACTACAAACCTATTGCCACTCTTATGGAGACAGGTTGACAATTGAGTCTTCATAACGCCAGAGATGCATTTCATGTTGTTCTCTATCAGCACGCTGTTGAATGCTTGATTTACTTATGCATTACCCGACTAGATATTCAGTTTCTTGTCTCATAGAAGAGCATGTTTATGCATTGCCTAGGTTTCAAGCATTGGTAGGCGGTTAAGCACATCTTTCGCTACTTGAGTGGTCCCCGACTACTTGGATTGCTTTATCCCAAGGGGGGATCATTATTGCCAAATTTACATGCTTTTTCTGACTCTAAGTGTGCTGGTTGCTATGACACTCGTGTGTCCTCTAGTGGTTTTTGCTTGATGCTTGGTAGCTCATGCATATCTTGGTTGAGCAAGAAGCAACCTAGTGTGGCCACTTCTAATTGTGAGGTTGATCATAGGGTAGCTTTCACAACAACTATTGAGTGTGTGTGGCTCAGATGCCTTATGGTTGATTTGGGTGTTGGTTAATCTTCTGCCACCACCATCTTTCCTGACAATCAGAGTGCATTGACAGTTACAAAAAACTGTGTGTTCCATGCTCGCACTAAGCACACTAAGGTGCATTATCATTATGTCAGGGAGAGGTTCTCTGCTGGGGAGATTAGCTTGGCATATGTTCCATGCACGAGAAGATTGCAGACCTTTTCACAAAAGCTCTACCTAGGGAGAAGTTTGAAGATTTCCGCAAAGCTTTGGGCTTACTTCCTTTTGTGGATTGATTCCACATAGCTTGGCACTTCCTTATACGTGAGTACTAGCTCCTTGTTCACCGCATCACTTCCAGGGGGGATTTGTTGATATATTTAGGTAATGATGTGTGTGAACACACTAGGACCATTGGGGCACTTTTTTCCCTCTTTCGGAGGTTTTTTTTTCCCCAGCTTGTATATACGCCTATTGCCCTAACGGGTTACTTATTGTACATTCTAGCGGTAATACATTCAAAATTGTGTGTTGTGCTTCAAGCTTCTTCTTCTTCCGTGGGCTGTTTGTGTGCTTTCGTAGACCTCGAACTCCAATAACATCAAGCTCAACATGTGATGATCATGAATGACACATATCACTTTTTCATTTCTCTTACATGTATAGTGGTCACACTGGTATATGTCATGGATACTTTAGTGAGGTTTACTAGATTTATCTACCAAGAGTGATGGCACATTTGTTTCATGCCATCTAGCTCATTCGTAGATATTAGGATTTTCCTTATGTAATTTTTTTTTATATATTGCACTAGTTGTGTTGTTGTTTTATGCCATCTTTGTATATTCCTTTCATGTAATAGAAGAAGAAGAATAAGATCATTCTTCCTTGCCTCCATCTTTGTGTGCCCCTCTTTGAGTTTGTGAGTGTATGAGTGAGCTCTCTTTCTTATCTCTTTTCTCTTGACATGGTGTTAGAGCCAATGTGGTTGTAGAGAGCTCATGGAGAAGCCCGACAGTGAAGAGCAAATGAGAAGGCATGGAGAAAGCGTGCTTCACAAATGACCTCAGATTGTTACAAGATCTTGTGTGAAGGTAGAAACTAGGTCAGTTTGCAAAACTATAAGTTGCATTTTGTTTGGCAATACTCAAGTATTCCAATCAATTTGAATTGACTCCATGTACTGTTGATACACGAATGCTATGTTTTTTCTGAGATTTAATTGTCATGTCAAAATGTGATAGTGTTGAAGCTGAGATATTGCTTCTATCATTTTTTTTTCCAGTGTTGTGGATTGGTGCAGAAATGGCAAGCACTAATGGAATGAGTTAGCTTATCAATGATAAGTTGGAAAAGAACAACTTTCGCGGTTGGGGATTAAAAATGATGAATTTATTCATGGTAAAAGGTTACTAGAAGTACATCAAAAGAGAGAATGAAAAGGCTCCATAGTTACTAGAGAGGAATCGGACTTTGGACTAGTTAAGAACATATAAAGAATTGAATCAAGGAGCACAGAAGGTAATATATTGGCTATCTTTTAGTACATAGGATAGCATGATTGGGCACATATAGGATGCCAATACTCCAAAAGAGGCTTGGAATAGTTTGGTCACATTGTGTGAGACCAATACAAAGGCATGAAAATTGCAACTCAAGAATGAGCTACAGACACTCGAGAAAAAGAGCATGTTCGTAAGTGGCTATACCCTGAAAATCAAAAGCATATGTGAGCCACTCCCATCTATTGGAATGAATGTAGATGATGATGATAATGTGGAAGTGTGCCTTTAGTGGTTTAGGAGTTTCATATAAGCACTTCAGAACTTCTATTCAGACCAAGGAAAATATTCTGAATTTTGTTGATGTGGTGTACAAAATGATTATTGAAGAAAAGAATCTCGATGAGGACTCAAAATCTCAAGGAAAAACTAATTATGAGCAGTTATTCTATTCTAGTAGAGGAAAAGGCAAAGTTAAAGCCTTCAGAAGTGGAAGAGGAAACAATAACCAAGACTAAGGTCAAAAAGAAAATCATGCAAGAGGTAAGAGGATAATTTCGAGACAAGGGGACCCAAAGAGGCCGCAAAAATCTGCAATGAAATGATTGAGGTAATGACAATAAAGGATGTTGGACTTGTGGTAAACTTGGTCACTTTGAACATGATTGTAAGTTGAAGAATCAAAATAACAAAAGGCAATAAAACAACTATGCATCCACAAGTGTAGATGATTTGGAGAATTTGTTCATGGTCCAACATCACATGATGAACACACTGATGTTTCAAAATCAAATGGTAATGTCTGGTATGTTAATATAGGTGCCTCAAATCACATGACCATCCATGCAAAATGGTGTAGTAGTTTGCAAAAATTGTTTGTTCTTGGATTTGTTGAAACAATCAATGGCACATCACATCCTATCGAGCATACAAGAAACATAGCACCATCTATGGAGGATGGGAAGGTAAAATATCTTGCTAAATGGGGTGCATGTTCTGAATATAACAAAGAATCAATTTTTTGTTGGACAAATGACTGACCAGGGATTACAAGTTAGGTGCAATGTTGATGGTTTATATGTAGAAGAGTACAAATAGGATGAAAGGTTGGTTGCCAAAGAGAACAAAGTTGGTAGGATGTTCATCTTGAGAGTGAAATTTCCTAAAATGAATGAAACCATGTTTGCAAAAGGTGCATGTGTTATTGCTAATATAGAGATTTGGCACAAGCAAATTGAACATGCAAATTTGTAGAGGTTGAAGTTGATGCAATCAAAGGAGCTTGTCAATGGACTACCAAATTTCAAGGTTGCAAAGATGTGGAAGGTATGTGCAACATGACAATTTGGTAAATAGTCAAGGGCATCATTTCCTCATGACAAGCATGTTAGTGAGAATGTGCTAGAAATAGTACATACAAATGTTTGGGGTCCTGCAAAGACCACATCTATGGGCGATTGTAGGTTTTATGTCACTTTCATTGATGAACATACACAGAAATTATGGATATACTTTATGAAAGAGAAGAGAGAGGTCTTTACACACTCTCAAAATTTCAAGGCTACGATGGAAAACTGGATAGGGACGTATATTCAAACATTAAGATCTGATGGCAGAGGTGAATACATGTCAAATTAGTTCAATAGCTTTCTGAAAATTCATGGAATTTGATGATAGATTTCATGGAGATATATCACAAGAAAATGGCATTGTTGAACACAAAAATAGACATATTGCAGAAACAGCAAGAGCCTTGATGGTTAAGAAGAATATGCCTCATTGTTATTGGGTAGAAGTTATCCAAACTCCCGTATACATCATGAACAGAACTTTGATTGTTGCTATACATCAAGTTACACTTGAAGAGAAGTTTACAGATAAAAAGCCAAACTTATCACATATGAAAGTATTTGGTTGTATTGCATATGTACATGTCCCACATGAGTTGAGGATGAAGCTTGATCCAAAGTAGAAAAATGTATCTTCATTGGGTACTCCCTTGAGCAAAAGGGATATAAATGCCATAAATGCTACAACCCACTCACACAAAAGTTGAAGGTAAGCAGAGACATGGTGTTTGATGAAATGTCAAGCTTCTATGTGAATGCCAAAGAAGGACCTAATCTTGACTCAAATGAAAAAGGAAACATGGAAAAATCAAGTGTAAAATCTCAAGTTTTGAGTGGACTTGATGTCTCACTAAGCAATAGTTCGAACTCAAATCCATGGAGTGGAAGATTGCATAGAAATTTCAGTCTAGCCAATTCATCAACTTCATCCAAGAAAGGTAAAGAATAGACTTCTGCTGGTAGTAAAACATTTATAGGTTTTGAAGATATTGATGAAGATTCAAGTGGTTCAGAAAAGAGCCTTGATGAGGAACTTGGATTTCCCTCGGTGAAGACACTAGGAGTAAGAAAGGCACAAGCATATGATACAAGATGAAGTGCCTCAGGACCAAGAAGATCTGAGAGGATGTGGAATTCAGTGCAACGGTTGACATATGACAGTTACATTGCTCATCGTTGCCTACATGACCAAGGTAATACAAGATGCTAAACCTTCTTGTTTTGAATATTCAATTGGAAATGTAGATTAGGAATCTATGGATGAGGAGATGACTACACTTTATGCAAATGAAACATGGAGGTTGGTTCCATTGCCACAAGGAAAGAAACCCATAGGTTGCAAGTGGGTTTACAAGATGAAGCACAATGCTGATGGTAGCATAAAGACATATAAAGCACAATTGGTAGCAAAAGGATATGCACATACATATGGCATTGATTATGAAGAAAAGTTTAGCCCTATAGCTAAAATGGCCACTCTCAGAGCACTTTTTGCATTAACTACACTAGAAGGATGGATCTTGCATTAGATGGATGCGAAGAATGCTTTTTTTACATGGTGATTTGCAAGAAGAAGTATACATGAACCAGCCACAAGGATATGAGTATTCATAGCACTTATAATATGTTTGCAAGTTACAAAAGGCTTTGTATGGGCTTAAACAAGCCCCTCATGCTTGGCATGCAAGGATTGTTGATTCCTTAACCACCATTGGTTTTTTTATATGTGATGCTAATCATTTGTTACATGGGAGGAAGGGTGATGATGGCATCACGATTGCAGCTATTTATGTTGATGACTTGGTTGTAGGTGGTGATCATGAAGAAAGCATTAAAGAGGTAAATCAAATCCTAATGGAGGAATTCAACATGAAAGATCTTGGTGTGCCATGCTATTTTTTGGGCATTGAGTTTATACATACAAAAACAGGTATATGGATGTCGCAAAGGCAATATTCCTTGAGTATGTTGCAAAATTATGGTATGGCTGATTGTAAGTCTATGCCATTAGATCAGAATTTGAAGTTGGATACAACATCAGACAAAGTATTGGAAAATGGTACTATATACATGAAAATTGAGGAAAGTTTGATATTCTCACAATTACAAGGCTTGATCTAAGCTACATTGTCAGACTTGAAAGTCAATTTATGCTAGTTCTCAGGAAGTCACATTTAGATTATTTGAAATGCACTCTATGATATGTGAGCGCTGCTTTGGATTATGCATTGTTTTATGAAGATGGTGCAGAATTGGAGGTTCATGGATACACTGATGTAGATTGGGCTCGTAATATTCCAGATAGAAGATCTACTAGTGGCTTTCTATTCTCACTTGGGAGTGCAACTATTACATGGAGCAATAAGAAGCAACCCACTATTGCTTTTTCAAGTACAGAGGTTGAATGTAAAGGTGCTACAATGGTAACATGTGAAGCATCATGGGTAGAAATGCTACTTGCATATTTAGGTACAGAAGTGCAAAAGCCTATTATCATTTATTATGATAATCTTAGTAGCATACAATTAGCACAGAATCCTATTTTTCATGCTTGAACAAAGAATATCGAGGTACATTACCATTTCATCATGGAAAAGGTATTAGTAGGTGATATTGACCTTGTTTATGTGAGGACAGATGAGCAGGTTGTTGATATTTTCATCAAAGCACTTGGAGTAGAGAAGTTGAAGAAGTTTTCGAAGATGCTTAGATTACCCGACATGATGTTGATGAGCTTGAGGTGAGTGTTGAGATATCAAGCTCCACATGTGATGATCAGGGATGGCACATATCACTTTTTCATTTCTTTGACATGTATAGTGGTCACACTGATATATGTCATAGATATTGTAGTGAGCTTTACTAGATTTATCTACCGAGAGTGATGGAAAATTTGTATCATTCTAGCTCACTCATTCATGGACATTAGGATTTTCCTTATGTACTATTCTTTATGTATTGCACTAGTTGTATTGTTGTTTTAGGTTATTCTTGTATATTTTCCTTTTATGTTAGAGAAGAAGAAAAAGATAATTCTTCTTTGCCTCAATGTGTGTGTGCTCCTCTTTGAGTGTGAGAGTGTGTGAGTGAGATCTCTTCCTTATCTTCTTTCTCTTGACAATATATTGTTTACTGTATCATCTTTGAAAACGTTAGTTGTGTACGAAGTGTTCGAACAATACCATTTGACATACAAAAATGCTTCTCTTTTGTGGAAGTGAACTCAACACCAGAAAAGCAAGACATTATGTGTCTTTTGGATTCAACCTTGATTTGAAGGACCTTTGATTCGTATTACCACATGATGATTTTACATCAAATTGGCAATGACCTAGTATCCAAACAGATGACAACGCGGATTGGATGGCGAGAACATCAACAAAAAGTGTAAGTATCTTGCCATCCACGAAAAGTGTAAGTATCCTAAAAAGGTTTTGACTCTCACCCATCGAATCAATCTTGTATCTGCAAAGGCCTTCATTAACTTCATCGCCCATGTCCTCCATAATTGGCATAAATCCCTTGTATCGTCCTTCTTGAAACAACCAAGTTCAAACAACTCAACTCACAAGATGGGACGTTTTATTTAGTGAATGGCATGGTGAATTTTATGATCATCGCACACCATCGCGCTTCAGTCCTGCACCATCGCGCTCCAGCACCATCGCGCTCCGGATCTTTATCTGCTTGCAGTTCTGTGTGCCAACCGCACGACAACCAATGGTGGTAGATCGCGCGACAGGCGGCTTCCTTCTATACGACTGATGGTGCGATGGCCGGTTTCCCTTTACACGATTGATGGTTTTGTGCGATGATGGTTTTCTCCTGTCCGCTTGACGGTTTGGTGCACCACGAAGGCCGGCTTCCCTTTCCACGATTGACAGCAGACTGATTCGATTTTCTCCTCGTTCATCTCCTCGTTCATCGGAGTATTCCTTCTGTGGGGAGCGGGCCCCAGGTTCCTCATGGCCTTGTTTAGATCGATTTAGACGCTTCTTTCAGACGAACAAATTGGTTCAGCTCCCTTCGAAAAAAGAATAGTAAATCTGCCGAAGATTTGCGTGTAGATTTACAATCCACCTTTTTTTTAAGTTTAAAGACTTTTTCTAGATAAGAATTTCAAGGTCGTCAGTTCCTCTTATAAGCCAACAAAGTTTTTGCTCTGCAACGCCTTTGGTTTTGGAAATTAATAAGGACATTATCTTCCTTTCCCCCGAGAGGTTCTTCCTTAAACCCTTTTGTTTAAGAGCGACTTGGATCACGAGATTCAGAGTTTTAAGAGTAGGAGAGTCTTTCAGAGCCAGGCATCTTAAGTGATTTTATAAGGTTAAAAAAGAGAGAATAGAAAGAAAGAGGCCAGAAAAGAGTGGAAAGCTATTAGTGGTTTTGGGGGGAGGGGTCTTTTGGTCTTTAAGATGTCGTCCTTTATTCCCTCGTTTGTCTTGAGCAATGTGGCTCCCCCCCAGTCCCTGTGCCCCCTTGAGATGGATTCCGTCCCAACGGACGTCGCACCACCGGTAGTCTCTTTGTGCAAGGAGTCTGTGGCGGTAAAGCAAGAAGAATTGATGAAAACTTGTCTGATCGGTCAAATGTTTGGCCCTATGCCCCCTCTTGAAAGTGTGAGAACTTGGCTTCGCAAGGAGTGGTTCTCGCATGGCCTAATTGTCTGCAAATGTCAATTCCTGCCGGCGAATCACCTCCTTCTAGTATTTGAGAACGAAGAGATGGCATTCCAAGCCCTGCAAGCCGGCTCCTGGCAAGTGGGCCGGTCCACCCTTTATCTTTTTAAGTGGACCCCAGACTTTATTCCGAACAGATCAAAGCCCCTTCGTTACCCGCTTTGGGTGGAGCTTCCCAACTTGCCTTACTTTCTATATGGATTTCTTTGCGAAATCGTTTCGTAGATTGGTCGCCCGATGGCCTCAAGAGAGGATGTTGGGGGGTTAATCTACGATGGCGCTCAACATTCTTTCAATGCAAGATGGCACCCACAGATCTGCGTTGAAACAGACCTGAACCAGGTCCTTCCCTCGAAAATCTCTATAAACTGTGGAGATGGAAAGACTTGGACACAAGAGGTTACTTACAAGAAATTGCCAAACACATGCTTCCGGTGCGGCCATCAAGGCCATAGGATCAAAGACTGCCCCCTGAAGAAAAGTACCAATAAAAACAAGATTAAACCAGATGGGACCCTGGATCCTTTCCCCCAAGATGACACTCGGGGTCATCCCCCTCCGATGGAGGAAGAAGAGGGAACTCGCATTGCCGAGACGGATTCAGAAGGATTCACTGAAGTAAGATGCAGGAGGAAAGTTAGCCCTCGATGTTCAACAGCAAGGAACACAACGACAATTTTCCCCTCGAATAACATGCATTGTAACCTAGAAAAGGAGATTAAGGAGGTCGACTTCCTAGGGGACAACCACTATGAAGAAGACCCCACTGATAATACCCTTGGGTGATCTACCAGCAAGGAAGACAACCAAGAAGGATACACCACGAGTAAAGAGGAAGGATTCACTACTAGTAATGAAGACAACCCAGACAGCGAAAGCTCCTCTCTTGCTCCTACCCTTCCGGTATGCTTTCCAAGATTACCGCAATAAAAGTCAAAGCTTAAAGGAAAACAACCTTCAGGCTTGCCTTGGAAGAGCCCCCTCAAGAGTAGCATCCTAAGTCAAGAAGTTGGGAGGAAAAAAGAAGACCACAAGAAGAAAAAAGATCGGGTCCCTCTCCTCAAAGAGGGCAACCAATAATGAAATTCACATCACTAAATGTCAAGGGTCTGTCTGACCCGTCAAGAGCGGCGATTCTTGGCCAGTGGTTCAATGACAAGTGCCTCAACCATGACTTTATCTGCTTACAAGAGATTAAAATCGATGGAGAGGATCTCCAGAGAAGGCTTAAATGCATTTCTCCGAACCACCTTTGGTTCTCCACTTCTCACCCTAGGGGGACGGGGGGTGCTGCTATCGGTATTAGTCACTCCTTGTCTGGCAATGTGACCTCGACTTTTGAAGGTCGGAACCATCGTTGGATTGCTGTCTCTATCGGGTTCCCTTTCCAATTCATTGTGGTCTCAATTTATGCCCCTAATGGAGAAGCAGATAGAATAGATACTTGGGCCTCCCTCGACTCCCTTTCACATAATTTTTTGATTTGTGGGGACTTCAACATGTTGAGTTTCCTGAGGACTGATGGAATAACAAAGGAAAAATTATTGACGGTCAGGAGAAAGAGATATGGGATAAAATCAAGCTCCATCTCGACCTGGTCGAGGTGAAAGACATGAAGGGGTTCTCCTGGTCAAATCTCAAATTGGGGGACTCTTTGAGGAAAGCAAGACTTGATAGATGTTACATCGATCAGAACACCATCCTTCAGTGGGGTATTCCTTTGATTTCCCAACACATGGACCTGACTATCTCGGACCACTACCCGATTACTCTGTCTTTCAAACCGATTCCCATGGTCCAGAAAGCCCCTTGGCTTCATGCTTGTCAGACATCGTTTTCCCTCCCCTCTGTCCACCAAGAAATTTCTAAAGTGTGGGCGGAAGCCTTTGCCTACTGTAATGAACCGGCTAAGTGTTGGAGAAGCGCGGTGGAAAGGACTCGAAAAATTCTTATCAGGACTCAAAAGGCCATAAGAGATATCCGGAAAAAAAGAAGAGAAACGGTGTACCAGAGGCTCTCAAGGCTTGAAGATGAGGTAAACAAAGGTAAGTTACATTGCCAACAAGGTCTTTTGAAAATCAGGGGAAGAGTAAGATTATAGGAGGAGGTTCAAAGGAAAAATCTTCAAATTTTCTTCAAAGATTGGTGGGCGGGGAAGGCCGACAAACCATGGAAAGAGATGTGCAACATCCTCAAAAGGAAACAAGCTAGGGAATCCATCCCCCTATTGGTCGATAACAATGGAACCGAATGTAGCACGGAAGTTGAAAATAGATCTATCATCATCGAGCACTTTATTAATCTTCTCGGGGTCTCGACTCCTCTTTCCCCCCACAGGCGCGACTCTATGGCAACCATCTCAAGGGTTGCTCAACCTAGTATCCCACAGAACATGATTGCTCTGCTGGATGCTAACATTTCCGGGAATGAAATTATCGAGGTTATTGATTCCCTTCCCAATGGAAAAAGTCCGGGTCCAGATGGCCTCACCAATGAGTTTTTCAAGTCCTTCAAACATGAGGTGGCCACCCCACTGCGTCTGGTGTGGCAAGAGGCCCTCTCCTTCGGTGCCCTCCCTGAGTGTCTTAATAATGGCGTCATCAAGTTAATCCACAAAAGGGGCGATAGGAACAAAATTGAAAATTGGCGTCCGATTACCATGCTCGAAACAGGATACAAGATAATTGCAAAAGTTATCGCCAACAGAATCTCTTGTCATCTAAAGTCATGGCTGTGTGAAGACCAGAAAGGTTTTATCAAAGGTAGATCTATACTTGAAGCAATAGTCGATATTTGGGAAGGCCTTGCTTTTGCTGAGGAGTCCACTCAAGATCTGGTATTCATTAAGATCAACTTCGACAAAGCGTATGACATATTGGAATGGGACTTTATTCTTCAATCATTGAAAGACCTTGGATGTAGCCAAAAGTTCACGAAGATGGTTTCCACTCTTCTTGGAAACGCTTCAACTAGAATAAATATCAACGGTAAGCTCTCTGAGCCCATTCGTTTTAAAAGATCAATTAGGCAAGGCTACCCTCTGGCTCCTTTACTTTTCGCTATCGTCTCGAATGGACTCAGCCACCTATTAAAGCATCACATGGATGCTGGCAATCTGAAGGGTCTTTCCCTACCTCAAAATCACGGCCAAATGATTGCGAGAATTTTTGTTGATGACATGAATGCCTTTGTGCATAATGATACAAACAACATTGAGGTGTTTTGGTGGTGCCTCGACACCTTTTGTGTGGCGTCAAGTTCAAAAATCAACCATGCTAAAACTGCTTTTAGAGCAATCAACGGACCTACTCCCCAATTGTTGGTGGATCAAGGGTGTCAAGTTATCCCTAGAGGTAAAGTCTTCCGTCTCCTTGGCATTCCAATGGGTTTCGGCATCTCAATGGACCAACGCTGGAACTGGGTGATATCCAAGCTGGATAGCAAGCTGAATCATTGGAAAGGTATGCAAGTCAACTTGGCTGGGCGTGTTATGGTTGTTAACACTTTATCTCATGTTGGAGACCTAAGGAGAAAGACGTGGCCAAAGTGGAAAGAATCTGCAGAAACTTCCTTTGGACTGGGGACCCCAACAGGAGGGGGATTCCCAAAATCAAATGGGAAACTTGCATTAGCCCTAAAGACTCAGGGGGCTTGGGAATTTTGGATATCGTTGGGTTGGCTGACAAGCTGGCGGCAAAGTGTCTTATAAAGGCTTGGAGCAATAGGGAGTCCTCCTGGGCTAAATTGATCTTCAGAAACACGGAAAACCTTACCTTGGTTGGCCTTCCTGGTTGGAAGGACATAGGAATTCTCACGCTTTTGTTCTCCCCCCACCCGGTGTCCCCTAAAGGCTCTAGCCTCGTGTGTTCCTTATGGAAGAATTGGAACAAGGCCAAACAGTTCATCAGAATCAGTGATGAGTGGAAGTGGGCGGCTGGGATAAGACAAAATGACTCTATCTGGTTCCCGTTCAGTGGCATTAGGGGGGTGGAGTCTTGGAACCTCCAAACTGCAAAGCGATTATGGAACAAGGGGTTCAAACAGTGGAAACATCTTTGGAAACAAGAGACCAGCCAGTGGAGTAGGTTCGAAGACTTGGATCCGAGACTTAGAGTTACCATTGATGAATGGACTCTGCTTCAAAGCAGGTGTTTAGCATGGGACCGCTCAACTACCCGCCTTCTCTGCAGTTAGGATCTTCCTTGCCTGGAGGGCCTCAAATGGAGCAATGGTAAGAAGTTATCCATAACCCCCAACTTCAAAGAGAATTTAGATGTTCACCACACTCTGAACAAGAGATGGTGCCTTTCTTAGACCAAACTTCGGTGGGAACTAAAATTCATGTCTATTTGGCACCCCCTAATTGAGGTCAAAAAGTCTGTACTCATGTGGCAGATCTTGCATAAAGGTATCTGGTCCAATGCAAGGGCTAACAAAATTTGTGGTGTGCCGCCATGGTGTAAGCGTTGTCATCAATGCATCGAAGATTTAGCTCACCTGTTCTTCGACTGCCCCAAGTCCCATGTTATCTGGCGTCGCGTGACCCGAGTATTGAGACTCATGAACCAAATCAATTGGCAACAGGCGATGTTAGGTGAGGCGGTCGGTTGCTCAGCGAGGTTGTGGAATGCCATCAGGGGTGAGACTCTTTGGAAAAAAAAAAAACCAAGGGCACTTTGCCTTTTTTTTTTTTTAAAATAAAAGAAAGTTCAACCTAGTCTTAATCTCCCGGACTTTAATTAAAATAAAGGCGAAATATTACAAGTGAAAGGGACTAGTGCCCATGGGACCCCCTAAATCCCACAATGCAAGGGCCAGGTTCGGTTATTCTCATGCCATTGAAAGGGTATTTAAAAGTATCCTTTAATGCTGGAGGGACAGAAGACAATAATATGTAAAAGGGTATTTAAAAGTATCCTTTAATGCTGGAGGGATGCCACTCAATCATCAATGAATGTTTAGGTTCCGAATATGAGAGACAAACCGGAACTGCATTTATGCATGCAAACCATAAATACTGTGTTTTGCTTTGCCAAGGCCACATTTTTCTTATAGCAGCTCACCCAAACCGAAGGTGTCTAACAGCGGGTTCACACCGCCCGGCGGCACATTGATGCCTTCCCCATGGCAGAATTTCATTCGCCTTAAAAAAGTGGAAGAGTTCTAGGGCCATCATTTTTTGAGTCGGCCTTCCCCCCTCGGAACAGATGTGTGCCTCTCTGACACTAAAATTTGATTGGCTGTTCAACATCTTCAACCAATAATATTATATAAAACCTTTGATTTTGACAAGCTGCCGGCGCACTATGTGAACTCTATACATTGGTACACACGATGATTCAGCATTGATGTGCCGCCTTGTCTGAACCCATCTTAATGAAAAATAAGGAAAAACAAGAACTTGTGCTGACATACGATAAGGAATAGATAAGTAGATGATGTGGCAAGATAATTACGGGATATGTAGAGGGAGCTTTCAAATCACAGCTGTAAAGCCATAGAAGAGATTTAGTTCTTCGTATGGTCATTTGTCGTTACATGAATTTGAAATTTTGAGAGAGAGAGAGAACGTGAATAAAGTGTGAAAGACGTACATTGTATCCTCGAAGGAACCCAAAGTGGCTCACACAGAAAGGAACTCGAGAGACATGAATGTAACGTGGGCTGTAACATCCAAATATGTACAAGTCTTATTCTGGAAAAATGACTCAAGAGAGTCTACAACGTTGTAGAGGGAAGCGTTTTCCCAACATGGGTTAATGGACTTTTTAAAGGCATAATGAATTGGAAATACACACACCTAACCTCGTAAAGTAGAGCCACCCATCAACTTGAGATTTGAACGGATAAGTCCAACTAAATTTGATGAAGGTTTAAAAAAATAAACTCTTATGAGATGCTTGCTTCTAGAAATAAATCTAAATGAATTATATGTATGTAAAAACCCTAAAACCCTAATTCTAAAGATCTAGACCTAAAATATGTATATTTGTGTATCCATGTGTATATACATGTAGATATGTATTATATGTGTATGTGTATGTGTGTATATATGTTATACATGTGTAAAAACCCTAAAACCCTAATCGAAAAGACCTAGACCTAAAACATGTATATATGTGTATGCATGTGTATATATATGTGTATGTATATATGTGTATAAGTATATGTGTATGTATGTGTAAATAGCCTTAAATTCCTAATCCTGTTTTTATATATTTGATCTCAAAAAAAACTTTAAAATCATCATTTTATATATTTAATTAAAACACTAGCTATTTTGATATTTATTTACCTATACAAAAATCGTATATGTGTGTGTATATGTGTGCATGTGTGTATGTATGTGTGTGTGAATGTATGCATGTGTGTATATGTGTCTATGTATGCATGTGTGTGTATATGTGTATGTGTGTCACTACAACATATCAGGTGTATACCGAGTCTTCTACTGAGGAAAATGAACGGGCGCAATTTTTCCCCGACGTCGGTGTAAGGGTCAGTGTAGGCGTCGGAAACAAAGCACCCGTATAAGCATCGGTATGAGCGTTGGTATAAGCGTCGGTATAAGCATCGATATAAACAATAGTATAAGCATCGATATAAGCCATGGTATGCCCCTGGGCAAAATAGGCAGTATAAGCATCGGTATGTGCCTGGGGATACCGACGCTTACATCATCACCTATACTGACGACCATATCTGCAAAATTTTTTTTGG